>LAVV01014326.1:0-10088 GCA_001263375.1 Puccinia sorghi
AGGCCAGTCCTCTTAATTTATAAGAGAAGGTGGATGCCTTTGTAGCTTATAACTTACCTATGCTTAATAATAACTGAGGAGGAATGGTCCCAAATAGGGGGAAGGAAGAGGGTGATCAAAGCGTGCCAAGACCTAAAAAATGACAATGTTCTTTAATACTTAATTGTTGAAGAAAGAGGGTCAGTTGTGATGCGCAGTAGTGTCTTGTTTTTGCAATCCATTCATGCGTTAAATTTTTGATTGACTGAAATCTGTAGAGTTGCTTTTCAGAATTGCTGCAGACCATTAATTTGTGATGATGTTAGCTATCATGGGTAGCACATCCGGTATTATTTATTTTTGGCTCTTGGGGAGATGTTAACTGTCATGAGGCTGCTGTGGCTCGTATGGCAGCAAATAGATATGGAAATCAAATCCATGAGAAAAATGGCACAATTTAATGAGGCCTTCAGTTGGACCCTAGATGTCTTGCAGTTTTTCTCCTTACCCATTTGTTTATGATGATGGTCAATCAGACGAGAAGAAGAGAAAGTTGAGAGGCAGAAAGGATTTCCGTGGTATGTTTTTTTTTTCGTGAGGGGGGAGCGGATGATCTCCCCCTAATTGATGAGTCAGGATAAGAGGGGGTGGACATGGCAGCTATTCTGAGGATGGTACTGTTGGGGCGCTTTTCTGAGACCCAGCACTTAATTTGATGTGATGAGGAATCTTCCATCGCGGGTGCAGCGGTGCGTGCATCTATCTTGCTCTCATTGCAGCCGGCTTGCGGCGCGCATGGTTTGCTTCCTCTCCGTGTCTGCCCCCCACAAGCAGGTATATCCAATGTGGGGCGTTGAGCACGTTCGTTTCTTTTTTTTTGTTTGTAGATTTCATCGAGACTCAAAAAGATGATGGAACTCATTGGCGCGAGTGAATGGTGTACATACACTTGTCAGAAGATAGTGCCTTCCTTGCACATGGCTATCCCATCAAGAGCTAGAATATGTTTTTGTTGTTGGCCGCACAAGATCTGGATGTGCACTCCTAAAAATTAGGAAAGCCAAGGCAGCGGCAAGGGTGCATTCTTTTGGTAGTCAGATTGTAAAACAAGGTTTTGATGGCACAAATCTCTTTCACCGGGTGCACGGACATATGTATGAATTTGATGTTCACTTTGTTAACCGATCTGAGGTGTGTCTGGATCTGGACGATGGTGTAGAAACCACGGCCCAGGGCCATTATGTAACTGTACTAAGGAATCAGAAGTTGAGACGCTTCATCTACGTCACGATAAGGATATGGTGACATTTTACTGCGAGCGTGTTACAGACACACCGGGGCTCTTGGGTGTGGTGGTATTCTGGCTCGGATGGGTTGACTGGGAGGATCGCGATGGTGACTGGGATCTCGATAAGATGCCGAATGGCAGCTGAGCCGGCGCGGCGGGAGGGACGCTCCAATGGATTTGATTGGGCGGAGTATTTTTAGGAGACACTCACTCCCGTCCGGGAATATGCAAATATTTTATTCTATTTTATTTATTTATCTTGCAGTCAGTCAGTCTAGTGCAGTCAGTCTGGCTCGGCTGAGCTGTGGTAGTGTCCAGTACAGAACCAGATCCCACTTTCAGCACCTCCAGCTCAGTATAAATCCATCTCCTCGCTGCAACCATCCTCTGGGATAGATTCGGAGAGTACACACACTCACTCACCATGCACTCCTCGCCCATTGACTACGATAGCAAGTTCATCAGTCGCGCGGGGAAGCGATGGAGGCCGTCTGGAAGTAAGTGCTCGATCCCCCCTTGTTGCAGCCAAAATATGGTAGCGCTCAAGCTTTCGCGTGATGCAAGTCCGAGGCTTGTTCCCACTGGAAGCACGGCAAGGGATGATCAGCATGCTGGCAGGGAAGCCGAACCCGACCACATTCCCATTTGAATCCATCTCTGTCACCCTAAAGCCATCCGCTGCTGCGACGGGCAAGGAGCCCGAAACACTCCGTCTGAGTGGCAGTGAGCTGGATGCCGCCCTCCAGTACGGCCCCACCGCCGGCCAGGATGACTTCCTCAGCTGGATCTACCAGCTCCAGCAACGAACCCATGCCAGAGGTAAGCCCCAGGACGAGGGCTGGTCCTGTGCCGTCGGAGCCGGCAGCCAGGAACTCATGGAAAAAGTCTGTAATGTTCCCCCGTCCCAGTATCTTCTCCATTTTTTTTTTTGCTCTCACTCTGACTCTCCTTTTCTTCCCATACAATCAGGCTTTCGCGGCGGTTTGCGATCCCGAAGACACCATCCTCATGGAAACCCCCGTCTACTCGTGAGTCACAAGCCAAGTCTTCCGCTATCATGTGGAATCACTGTTGGACTGTTTTTTTTTTAAAAAAAAAGGGGAACGTTGGGCTTCCTTCAACCGTCTGGTCGAACCCTGATTGGTATGTCAAAATCTTTGTTACGACATCAAAAATCTCATCTCAATATATATTTATGTATCTCTATTCGGCATGGAGAAATTCAATCCGACCATCACGGAATATCTGCCGTCCAATTAGAGCAAGTGCTTGCCAATTGGCACAGTGATCCGGCCACGAGCTCGTTGAAATTTCCCAAGGTGGTATACTCCATGTAAGCCCATCACTCAACAGCTCACATATACATATATATATCTCAGAGCTGTTTGGGATTGGACTGATTAGATGTAAGTTAACACGTACGCCACAGACCCACGGGCTCCAACCCGACGGGCTCATCAGCGCCGCTGGAACGCAAACGGCTCATCCTAGAGCTTGTCCGCAAATACGACCTGTTACTCTTCGAGGACGATGCATACTACTTCTTGCATTTCGATCCCCAAAATCGCGCCCCCAGTTACTTCTCTTTGGAGAAGTCGGACGGCGGCCAGACGGGTCGTGTCATCCGTTTCGACTCGCTCAGGTCCGTACTTAATCCCTCGAACACCTCGTGTTTTTTTGACTCTTAGACTCAAATTCCCCTCTAAATTCCCCGGGAATAATTTGTATCCAGTAAAATCATTTCATCTGGTAAATCATCATAAACTGTGCTCTACAATCTTAGTCAGCCACCATCAACTCATTGGTAACTTTTTTTTGGACAGGAATCCGACTTGGTTTTGTGACCGGCCCGACCAGGATCCTAGAAATAATCAGTACGCCATAACAAAAACTGAAGCTCAAGGGCGAAAGGTAGTATAGAGAAAAGCTAACAATGGATAATGATGATATGAGGACAGATCTGCACACGTCGAACACGAACCTCCAGCCCTCGAGTGTGACGCAAGCGATCACATGCAAGTTACTGACACATTGGGGGCACGAGCGGTTCGAGAAGCATTGCGAGCAAGTCTCACAGTTCTATTCTGAGAAGCTAGAGGTAGTGAATGGGGCGGCGGAGAGACATCTGGCGGGGCTGGCGGAATGGAACAAGCCAGTTGCGGGGATGTTTCTCTGGCTCAAACTCAAGATTGCCCCCCCTGGAAAAGAAGACGAGGCGGATTCCTCAGACTTGATCGCCACCCGGGCTGTCCAAAAGGGCGTCCTCGCCGTCCCCGGCTTTGTAAGCTTTTTCTCCTCCTTCTCATCATATCCTTCAAGAAGCTGTGTCATTGACTGACTCCCCGGCACGGCTTAATATATATCTACATCCACAGGCGTTTTTACCCAATGCGGGAAAGAGCCCTTACGTGCGTACCAGCTTCAGTCTGATCGATGCGGCCTCGGCGGACGAGGTGAGTCTCTTCTCGTCAATTTATGAAAAACCAACAGCTCTCCGACGACATACAAATAAATTAACTCGTGCTGTTGACCCGACCGGATGTCATCTTATGTGTGTGTGTGCTTAGGGGTTTGCTAGACTGGCCTCGGTCATTCGCGAAGCTCGGGTCGAGGCTGGATTGGAATAACCTCTACTTGCTTCTCTCTCTCTCTCTCTCCCGCCACTCTGATCTTGATGCTTCAGTCCTTTCTCCTCATTGTCCCGCGTCACTGTAGACTGTCAACACCATCCTTTTCTTCTTCAACAAAAGATGAACTCCTGATGTGAACGTGAGAATCGGCCATCTCTCTCCTCCCTTAGAATGATGGCGTACACATTTTACACACCACACCCTCTCTCTCGCAGTTGGCTTGTTTTTGTTTATTTCCTTGGAGTATTTTTATTGCAAGTTTGGGATGGGAAAGATGTGCAGTGTGTCACTTGCCATGGCTGCGGAACTTGTATAGCGTCGCTTTGTGCAAACCTTGCGCGCGCATCCACGCCAGCTGAATAGATAGGAGTAGTGCTCTGGGTCTGTCGCCGCCTCCCGGGTCGTGTGGCAGAACTACTGCTTGGTCTTGGCCTGGAGGGTCTTGGAACACATGAAAAACAGAACACTACCTCTATATTCAAGCTATTTAAGGATGGGTAATTATCCCCCCCTCCCCTCCCCCTTGGTGCGCTATAAGGAATCTACAAAAATATTTACAACGAGGGTTATTTTTTCCTTCCTTTTTCATTGAAATAAATTTCCACTTGTGCATATTCCTCTGCGGATCCCACTGAAGAAAAAACGATGAAAAAAGAAAGAGTAAGAAGGAGAGATGGTGGTGAAATGACGATAAGAAGTGTAACAGATGCAGTAATGAAACGAAGGCAATGTATAGACGTTGTAGAAAGGAGGAGAGGAGGCTTCATGAGAAGATGTATAGACTAATTAGAGGGAGGATAATGTTGGTTGTCCCAGAGCGTCCGGACTCGGATTCTCGAGGCGAGATTCTTGGCGGTGGCGGCGGGGTCAAAGACGAACTCCAACCGACGCGCTTCGGTGGGGCGGAGGAAGAAGGCATTCGAGGGCAAGCCGCTGTCCATGTCTCGGAAGTACCCTCGCACGCCTGTGAGCATCATGTGACACGCCAGAGTTAGCAACTGCATCTATTCTGTCTATCATGGCAGACTTACCTGCAGGATGCTCCACTGTGTCCACCAGCAAGCCAAATCCACGCGTAAGAATTGGGAGAGAGTGGGGAGTCCGGTTAGAGACATGGCGACATGCGTGTGCACAATGTACGCCAAGAACACGCACCATTGACCCAGGCGGCAACGCCGCCGCCGTCGACGACCTGTATGGAGACCTGATTGTGGCCAATGGGATCTGCGCGCACTATGGTGGGTCGGAGCAGACAGTCCTTGAGGGGGAGCGGATGGAAGAATTGTTCGTTGGTGTATCGCCCATCGTCGGTGCGCAGGCTGAGGTATAGCCACGCATCGTTCGCCGCACGCCCATTCGGCACTATCTCCCCCAGCCCCTCCACATGGTATAGCTGCGTCGAGTTCAGCCCCCCGACTCTGAACCTTTTCCTCGTCGTCTCCCCCAATGGCTGCCCCGCAAAATCATACCCTGTCCTCCCGTGCATCATATATATATATATATATATATATATATATCACTATGTTCAGTCGCTTCGCTTCCCATACATCGAGGCCGTCGGTAAGATCACTCACATGTCCATTCCGCGCTGCCTTCTACTGCTTGCCTGTCAAAAATATCAACAAGCTAGATGTGAGAGCAGGTCTCCAATCCACATTGTATACCTTACAAAGCGCACCATAGGTCTGAGGTGACATAGATGTCCAAGGTGCTATTGTCCTGGAAGATGGGCGAGATGATGACATGGGATTGGACGCGAGCCGCAACATAATGGAACACCTTCCATCGACCCGTGTATTCTATGGACGACCAACTCGTCCCTTCCCATATATCATTGACTGTATGTTTGCTTGTTGTCAGCACTTCAACTTGCATGCTTTCTTCTTTTCAACTATAGGGAGCAGAATATCATAGCGGCTACTAACGTTGCCAATAAACCGCACCTGGAGACAGAGTACCAAAAGAGACAGAGAGCGTGTGTGTGTCAGCGAGAACTCTCGTAGCCGTCAACACGCCATCGGTCACTGCAACTGCAGTTGTGTCGATGGCTACTTATTGGCTCACCCATGTTGTTTTCTCCCCGGCTGGCGCCGAGACGGTAGTAGTGTATTTCGGAGGCCATAAACGCGGCTTGAAAGACTGATGCGAGAGTCGTTATTAAATATCCACCCAAAAAAAACGTGTATGCATCGGAGCCATAAATTAAACGCGCACCTTGGGTGGAATATGCCCATTGTGCCAACTGAGTGCGGCTGTCACTAGAGATGTTGGGGACGGGAAAATAATTCGAGACTCCCGTGCTCATCTGCATTTGGCCATCATCTGCAGGCCATGGATACGACAGGTTTCCAGCTGGATTGTGCTGGTGCAGTTTTCCCCAGGAGAGACACACACACATCAAGACTTGGCACCGGGGTGAGGCCATTCTCGGACTCCTACCATGAAAAAAAGGGGATGAGCTGGGCTTACTTTGTTGTGGGCTCGGATGACGGTGGAATTGAAGTCGTAGTCTTGCGCTGACTTGAGCACACGATCCCAGGTGTAAATGGAAGGCATGGAATGAAACCCAAACTATATAAAAACACCATGAGAGTTGCATTGATTTAGTAGCGGTACGGGTTTCCCAAAGTGATATCAACGTTCTAACCTCGTTGACAAAACGGGCGACTGGATATGAGGCAACGTTGAAGCTGACGGACGTGTTGTAATTGTAGTGCTCCTTGTCACCGTACAGCTCTCCCTCCGTGGAGTTATAGTATCGGGCAACGTATGGGTCAAGCGAGAGGTAACTTGTTTCCACAAACAGTCAGTATAAGGATTGCCATCATAAAAAAAATAGAGCCAAGGGAAAAAAAATGCGTATGTACCCTTGCGTGGTTGAGGAGGGAATGTATGAGATCGAGCGGGTATTGTCTAGCACCAATTCTCGCAAGACATCTACAAAAATAAAACAATCGCCTTCAGCTGCAGGTCTCCGAGATCAATCATGGCGGACTACGTACGGTTGTTGAGGTAGTCATATTGGTCGAAGTAAATTGATCCATTTGTCCATGTCCGATTGACCTCAATCAAGTATCCTTCTCCCTATCAAAACAAGAAAAGACAAGAGGAAATGAGGAAGAAAGTTCTGAATTTGACCCCAAAGATATCCTAGTGAATGTGTCGCTAACCTCATTATTGCCGGCCCAAAGAGCGGTACTGGGATGTCGATTCAGCCGTGCGACGTTCTCAGATACTTCCGCACGAACGTTGTCAAGAAAGGACTCGGGTGAGATCGGATAAGCCCCACAAGCAAACACGCTTTCCGACCAAGCCAGGAGGCCAAGCTCATCGCACATCTAAAGAGAAGACGTTTTTTTTTTTTTCAATTTGGAGGTAACTGATGATGAGAGGATGGACAATTGGTTCAGACCTACGTCGTAGAATTCATCAGTCTGATAGGCACCACCTCCCCAAATTCTGATGAGGTTTTGATTGGCCAATAAGGCGGATTCAAGGAGCCATCGGATGGTGGTAGCATTGGACCGCGCGGCGAAATTGTCGATGGGGATCATGCTATCCAATCAACCAAAGCAAACGTCAAGGTGTGACTAGCTACGAACACTCCGCGAAAGTGAAGAAAAAAACAAATACCTTGAACCCTGGACATAAAAGGGCTGATCATTGATGACGAATGTGAATCGGGTGCCAGGCTTGATACCGCTGGACACTTCCTGTTCAGTATACCGACTCTGATCCACAACAATAGTCCGGAATCCAACTCTTTCTCGCCAGCTGAGCTTCTCATTGGCTTGTGGATTTGAAGACGCCTTTTGCCGCTCGACTGTCAATGTCAATTCGAGATCATATAGCCTCGGATTACCCAAGGTGGCCGGGTACCAGAGCTCGATCTCCCTCGAATCAACAATATACTCGACTGTGAGAGAGTAGTCCGGGCCAAAATTTCTATATCGAGGTGTGTTGATTAGACTGAGCTGTTTCGGTGGAAGTTTGACTGATGTCTCTGAAAGCACGCCGGTCAATGTTGCAGCAATTGGCGCGGGCGAAGTAATGGGGAGGGTGATGTTAATGATCCAGGGCGCGCCTTGATTGGGATGTAGATTATTACGTTGGCCTAGGGAGTTGAACGCAAACGTGAGCGCGGGGAGCCTAGAGGACATCATCAACTATTCAGTTGAAAGAAGAGCAAATACCCATTCGATAAATATCGATTACAGTCCTATGGATCCAGAGTGAAGGTGCACCGGCATGCGGGTTTGAGTCTCTTTTTTGATTGGTGCTTGTGGCCGATAATAGTTCCTTTGATATTACGCCAGTCGCCGTGGACGGTGTTGCCGAGACGGTCTTTGTTTGAGACTGCTTTGCTCTTGCCTGGTTGAACAGATCGAATTGCGGTTGAGCTGGTGCAGAAAGTCCGATCAAATGCGCAGGCCTTATCCTGTTTCCGAAATTCCAATCAAAAAGTTTGTGCCAATCAGCTTTACACTTCTCGACAGGGCGGGGAAATGCTCATTCCGATAACAAAGGAAAAACGCTGACGGGCCAGAAGGAAGGTAGGCAGGACCTGATAAAAATTGATTAACATGGTAGCTAGAGATCGATTCAAATGTTGATGGGTCGCACTGTACTTACCCCAATCCCATCCGAAATCCGATTGCTGTTTGCGTGCCCAGTTCCGATACCCATACTCGTAGGGTTGAATGGTTGTTGCATTTTTCCCGCCCGCTGATGCGATAGGAAACCACATGTTGCCCGGGTCATGTGCTAGTTGAGAGGCAACGTCGTAGGCAGATGCGAACCTCAGAGAAAGTAGAATGGGCCGATTCTGCGACGACCTGATAACTTCCGTGACTAAAATTGAACAGAATAACCTTCTGAGAAATTATCCCTGGATGGAGCATCATGAGTTTGGATTGAAACCACCTAAATCCAAAGGCTTACCATCAAATACCCAGCTTCGGAACGCGTTGTTCGTGGAGCCAATACGTTGGTCATCCAATTGGATCTCACAGAATGTATCAAGACCATCGAAGGCGAGGTAAAACTGCATGATAAAAAAATCGTATAAGCTACTAGGAGGAGCTGCCATCGGCGTCTACGTTGATCATGTTGGATGAACTCACGCGTTCCACAGCCGCCCAAGCGGGGCTAGTAATGAGATTGAATTTTGTCTCCCATGTCCAGGCTTCCTCCTCCCCGACCCAGCGGGTGGTGCCTTCGTTTAATCCGATATTTGGCTCGTCGATTATGCCCGCCGCCATGAGGGCAAGATGTGGCTGGTTTAAGAAAGGCGTCGGCACAATGATTGAGCGGTTGGCGTTCACAAGCGACCATTGGAAAGAGGATAGGCTCATGTGGGTGGATGGCAAGGGCGGGCCTCGCTTGGATGAAACAGCAGCCAAGACTGGTAGTGAGACCAAGCAAGATAGTAAAGATAGTAGGAATTGCATGGCCGTGAAGAAATGTTGGTGCCGGGGATTGTTAAGCCTGAATCCAGATGGCAGCAAGAATAAAACGATACCTCACCCAAAGTTTCTCTTGAGACACTCCTTTGTAGACAAAGGTAAATACATAGTTGGGTTGGTGAGAGACCCAAAGCCATAATCTAGGCTCGGAGCATGAGAGAAAGTATGAAAAAATCTGTCACAACGGGGATCATGACACAATCTGGAGAGTAATTCTGTCTTCTAACCACATTAGAGCATCTCCAACGGACTCGCTACACGGGGACTCGCGACCCCGATTCAGCGAGTCCGGGTAAAATTTGGGGGCCAGCCGGTCCGCCACCCGGCTGGCCAGAGGCATCTCAGGTTGCAAGTGAGTCCAAAACCGGTGTCCGAACCTGACCCACCTCTCTGAATTGCCGGGTCGGGTCAGCACCAGCTTCGTCAGAACTGCTGCCGAACCCGAACCCATGAAATGGTACATGGGTCCGGGTCAGGGTCGGGTCACAATCAGGTTTGGCGGTAAGACACGTAGATATATAGTTTCTTTCTGTTGTTAATATTTACAAGTGTAGTTGAGATAGCAATAAAAATAAAAGAATCGAGAAGGTGAGACAATAATTGGCTATTTGGATTCCAACTTGGGATGGTCTTTCAAGATCCAATCCTGTGTACAGTTGGCAGAATCTGATATAAAGTCAAGTTATGTTGATGTTAAGTAGGTTGGGTAGACACAATCTCAGTTAT
>LAVV01014337.1:14149-24234 GCA_001263375.1 Puccinia sorghi
ACAGGATAGCTCATAGTCAATAGAAGAGCTAGAGGCAAGGAGATAAGACTAGAACAAAAAAGTAAGGACACAACTAGGGATCAAGGTCAATTAGACTTCATGATTTGAAGTGTATTTACATGATTTTCTACTTTCAGACTACAATGACAACCAGATTGGATGACTAGAAGAAAGGGGAAAGAAATAAGCAGAAGGGAAGAGTTGAAAATTCAACAGTACAAATCACTAATCATGTTTTCCTGAATCTAAAATCTCCCATATTTTACTATATAAGGAGGCATTCTTCCTGCCATTTTTTACCCATCATCCCTTCATCCACTCTTATAATGGGAACTGATCAGCACTCAGACAACTTTCAGTATCCTGGAAATCTTACCCTCACAAACTCTTATACAATTTAGGTACTACCTTACTTCATTGCAATGTACATATGAGTTTCACCTCTTACAAAAGTTCCTTGGTTCAAGCCCACCTGAGCACAACTTCCTTAACAATGGCCTTGCCTAGCTAGGCTGTTTTGCAGAATGATTGACACAGTATTTCATTAATTTTATAACCCAATCCAAAGTACCTGAGTTCAATTCCTGGTTGAAGCATCTGATACCATATCTTTTTCATCCGCTTTTCTTCTCACCAATTTCATCATCCTCTATTTCTAAATTCCTCATCCTCACTCACTCTTCTAAAATACCAACCTCTGTCCAATCCACACTCTCATCATCAACAACCAAAGAAAACAAGAATTCTATCATTGAAGAAGTTATTCATCACTCTGAATCCTGAATTCATTCCATAACAACAACATCCAATCATTTCATCAATTCAACAACCATCTTGAAAATTATCACTATCACGTGAATTAAATCTGCCAAGCATACCTTAGTGGTCTTAATATTTTTAAAAAGGCATAGCTTGGAACTCTATCATCCATTTCTAAATTCAGAAAAAATGTTTTAACAAACATCTTTTATTCTTGAATTGGCTGGTTCCTCCTTCTTTTTCTTTGAATCTTTGATTTTTTGATAATGATTTTCCAACACAAAAGCACTGATAGGACTGTCACCCTCCATCTCCTTTATAATTAAATTTAAATACTAATAAAACAATGATCAGTTAGATGAATAGAGTTTGTAAAATTGTATAATTTGCTTACCTTCAACTCAACATTCAAATGCTTGATATTCATACAATTGGCTTGGGTGAACAAGATTTCCTTTGAAGCAGCCCAATAGCTTCTGTTTTTTTTGTTGCCATTCTTTTTTATTTGATCTTGGTATTTGAAAAACTCATTGCAGAGCATTTCATCAATAAAAAACAATTGATAATGTCAATGATGGCAAAATTGAGTTCTTTTTTTCAGCCAACAAATCACTTTTCTGGCCTTATAGACATTTCTTCTGCTTTCATACTTGATTTTCCAGTGGATCCCATAACCAGCAATCAAAGCTTCTAGCTTTTGACCTGCCATTGCATCTGCACATCATTCAAATTCCTCTCACCATGAAGAAAAACAACCCATAAAAAAATAAACAACAACATTGATAATATCAAAGGTTTTTTTATGAGACATTCTGATTGATTGCTCTTACACTTACAGCTTGAATTTTTGATCAAAAAAAAAAAAAACACTGGATCTAGTGTTTTGGGGAAAGATATTCACTGACATGTGCAGGGCAAGAATTTGAGAGGCCTGATAGCTGGATACAGGAGTCATTGGAACATTGAGTATAAAAGCTAAGATTCTGCATACAAATCAAGAGAAGATCAATTCTTGAATAACCCCCAATTTAATATACTTATTGAAATCCATCTCAAAAGAATTTAATTGATTCCATGCTTCATGATGTTTACAAAATAAATATTGAGACCAAATTGCATGCTCAAGCCATCAAGATTTATTTGATAGTGAATTTACTCTTTTTATTTTATTTTCAAGGTCTATTTACAGACTTATCCTGTGCTTGGATTGTTGGCAAAATACATCTTAGCATCTTGTTGTTCAGTGGAGATTTTTTCTTTTCTTTTCTTCAGTGGCTGGTGTCTGTTCTTGTGTTCAAGGGAACCTTCAAACCCAGAACAATTTAATGATGTTTTAGTAGCAACCTATGACTGAATACAAGTATCTGCATAATGCTAGAAATCCAAACAAATTTTCAACACCTTATATCCTGAATCTCCAAAAAAGAAAAAAAAAATCCTTTGAGATATGTTGAAAATTATTATTATTCTTTTGATCTTAGTGTTTTTTTTTGTTTTTTTTTTTTAAAAAAAAGGGGTTTTTTATGTTGGATTGGATTAATTTTTTTTTAGTTGACATGATGTGTAATAATTTGGGCAGAGAGTGTTTCTTTAGAAATGAATTTGTAGTGTTAGCTGGCCAGAATTTGCAGCTAACAGGAAAATAAGAGTAGTGTGTAGCTAAAGAAGCTAACAATATGCTACACTAGTGGAAGCTGGTCCACCGTTGGCAAGAGGCATCTCCCTGAATGCGAAACATTGAAGTGATAGATAAATCATTGAGATTTGGCGCGTTGAGGGGGGGGGGGCATCTTGGAGGGCAGATTCGGGGCTTTTGTTGCACCCAAAGGAGGCAGATCTTTCATTGGGTGTGAAGAGGAACAAAACTTGGCTCGGTTGCCATGTTTGTCCCCCTGCGAAAAGTCGGGACGTGTCTCTCAGGACCCACTTCTGCCCTCTATCTGAGAGTCCGACGGTGTGACACCGTTTTCTGTTTTTTTCTTTTTTTTTTTTGCCTTAAATATGTATGTAAACTCAAGATAACCAATTTTATTTATTTATTGTGGAGGGGGGAGATGGAACAGAGAAGCTTACATGAACAAAAAGAAAAAGAAAAAACAGAGAAAAAAAAAGGGTTAGTTCCGAGACGGTTGTAACGAAGCAAGGCCATGTATACAAGATGAAACGTTGGTTATATCAGCTGTGATGTGTGTGTGTGTGTGTGTGTGTATCGGCAAGTAATGATGAGACAGACCGACAGAAGAGGCCGGATAGAATAGAAGCTGGTTGGGAGAGATATGAAACTCGCAGCACGAAATCGTCCGACGAAAAAAAAGAGAAGAAAACATACATGGAGCGCTGTACGAGTCATGCTGGTTAGGGTTAGTAGTAGTACTGGGACTGGGAAACTCGGGCTAACAAATCAAGACCAAAATCATCGAGGAGCTTGCAATCTACTAGAAACTTGGTGATAGAGTAAAAAAAAAAAAATCATGCTGTAGCGGACGAGTAATGTTTTTTTGTTTTGTTTTGTTTTTTCACAAGAGTTTATATATATATATATATAGTGTGTGTCTTATTTATACGTGATGATCAGAAGACAGAGAGGACAAATTGTATTTTTTTGCACACGAAGAACTTGCTTGGGTTTATCTTTGTGTGTAGGTATTATGATGAGGATAAGAGAAACTATCGGGAAGAAAAATGGAAGCGGGCAAAGGTGTCCAACAAACAAATCATCAACAGAAATTAAGTGCATGGAGGGGCATCTTAACATATCCGGTCACTAACACAAAAAAAAGAAAGAAAGAAAAATCTAACAACAACAGAAAGCAGAACGGTAATTCACAGGCGAAGGGCGCTTTTGGAATGTATATGTATTTATGTGAGTGCTTGTGTGCGGGGTGTGGGGCCAGACAAAAAAAAAAGCAAAGTACAGATATCTTGTGAAATAAATAGATCGGCAAATGAGGGTTAGATTCCAGAAACGACCTGAACGGGGACGGGGGTGTATCGTGTGGGATGTCCATTGGCCTGGGTGAACCAACGAATGTTCTGGTTCTGAATGCTCTGATTGTTTTGGACGTTGTGGCGAGGTTGTCGACCAGAGGAGGCGGATGAGGAGGCTGGCGGGCTGGATGATTGCCGCGAAGGTTCGGCGTTGGTAACCGGCGCAGAAGTCTCAGTGGTGACGGCCGGTTGGTTCTGGCTCTTCTGACTCTCGTTGTGTTCGTACCAGGCTATAATGGTATCACGCCACGTCAGCCACTTATAACGATAGAGAAAATGAACGAGGGAGGGTGCTGACCATAGTCCTGTAGAAGTGTCGTTCTGGATTGATATGTAGACATGATGTGCAAGACTTGGATTCCCTTGTCATGAGGCACTTCCTGAGTGTCTCTCGAAGACGTGCTAATAAGATAAAAGGAAATCGATGTCAGCCTTCAAAACGACTAAAGAGGGAAAAAGAAACAGTAGGAAGCTTACATTGGCTTGTTTTCGGGAGTGTTGGTGAGTTTGATGTGACGGAGCGCATTATTGGGAATATCTTTGACAAAGACCCATCTGACTTTGAAAATTCCTTTCCACTTATCTTGAGCCCAAACCTTACTACTTGTATTGTAATCTACAGCCGTCAACATCTCGGCCATTCCACAAAAGTGGCCACTGCACACACGATTGTCAAAACTCAGCACAAGCTCATCAATCAAGTGACCACGAGCCGGGAGATACACACCTGGCATTGACACT
This sequence comes from Puccinia sorghi, assembly GCA_001263375.1. NCBI lineage: Eukaryota > Fungi > Basidiomycota > Pucciniomycetes > Pucciniales > Pucciniaceae > Puccinia > Puccinia sorghi. The sequence continues at coordinate 18,638 of LAVV01014337.1, forward strand.
GAACAATAGATAGATCGGACCCGACTCGTGCGACTCTTGGAAGGCGCGGTCCAAGCGCTTGTTACCCAAATCAGTACTCGCCCAAATCTCGTATTTGAGCGATTTGTGTACATCCTCTTCGGTATATGACTTGATGACGAAAAACCTGGCCGAGGGAGGTGAGGTATCGAAGTGCGTTGGGTTGTAGCCTTTCTGCAGAGCCAGTTCCTGGATGCTCTGGTTGTTTGCGCCGATTAGGCCGGGGTTTATGAAGGGCATGGGCTTAGTCATGTTCATGATGTTTGGGCCAGTCATCGGAGGAATCCCACCAACCGACGATGATGGGAGTACGTGAGGGGATGTGCCACTTAGACTGCCCAGGCCTGGTAGACCGGTGATGGTGGTTTGTAATCGGGATGGGTTGGGCGGAGGCGTAGGCCCGAGGTGAGGGTTATTGCCGGCGCCGAAAAAAGATCCAGGGGCACTAGGAGACATGTTGCTGTAGGCGAAGGCATTACTTTGCAAGATATTGGCCATGGAGGGGGAGTTAAATCCGTTGATCGCGTTGCCATTACTACCAACAGGAAGTCTCATAGTGGAACTGAGTAGCTGGGTTTGTTGCTGCTGGAGTTGATGTTGCTGTACTTGGAGTTGTTGAAGTTGTTGGAGTTGCTGATTGATGATGATCTGCTGCTGGATCTGCTGGGGTAAGTTACTGACTGAAGTGGTGGCCGTCGGTAGCTGAGAGCTGGGCGAATGAGGTAGAGAAGATGGCCATTCACCACTCTGTTGACGCGACTGCGATTCGCCGATCAAACGCTCCTTTTGAGTGAGCCAGGTTGATGCCCCAATACCAGGAGCGGCAGTGTTATGACTGGCGACTAGAGCCATTTTTTCCTGAAAGTTAAAAGGGTCATTGACGTTTCTAGACAAGGAATGCCCAATCGGAGGAACGAAGGCGGCAGCACTAGCCGGTCCCTGGAAGAGAAGAGGAACTCCATTAGGATGGCGTTTGATCGACCCGGGAGCCTTTCGTGCTTGAGCTGCTCCTGCAAGTAATGTGTCACGCGAAAAGTCGGTGACGAGCGGTGGTAGGACGACCTTCTTAGATGGAGCAACAACGGCAGGGCCTGCAGCTTGAGCATCATCGGCAGTGGCTCCATCGCTGAAATCGGCCAAGGATGTTGAAGTGGAAAGAGGACTTTTGACGCCCGAGATTCGATGAGATAGGCCCATGGCAGAACGGGAGTTCAGTTCTTCACCATTCTTACCTTGAACGAGATTCATTCGACCAAATGTGGTATGCAGCAGGTTCATTTCCCTGCCTTGGGTATCATCGTTGGAGGTAGACCGGAAGCGAGAAAGATCAGAATGGTTGTTATTTTTCATTGGGTGATGGGGGATGTGGTTGGAACTATTGTTTGAGGCCAATGTATCAAGGCTAGCTTGTCTGAGCATAGGCTCTCTAAGTTTCTTGGCTTCTTCAACAGAAGGACTCCAAGGGTTGATGGATAATCCAGGAACACTGACTGGGCTACTCATTGTTGTCACGACGCCACTGGCTTGGCTGGAATACTGTCCAATGTTGCCAGTTGGAGAGGGATGAGTAGACATAGGGTTGGAGAAAACCGAAGAAGGATTAGAGTGGTGGCTGGACGATCGTAGAAGAGTTGTTGATGATGGGCCACCGATAGAAGGGACAATTTCGGAGAAGGAGACTGATGAGTCGTATTGGTTGCGAGTAGAATCCTGAAGTTGTACGGGGTCGTTGGTTGTGGATCTGGTTTCGCTATTATTCTTGTTGTCAAAGTGGGTCACCACAGATGTGCCCCATCTGCCGTCTGATTTCATAGACTGATGCCGTCGTAAGTTAGTTTGCTCGGACCAATGGGACAGCGTGTTGGAGCTGGGTGGCTGAGATGCGTTGAGCTGATTGCCAGTAGAGGAAACGCGGTCGGAAGTGGCTCGGTGAAGGTTGGAAGTTTGGGGAAAATCCTATTGAATGGATACAATATCAATATATCAAATAAGCGGTGCACACGTTAGCAAAATTGTTTGCATATTTATCTACATATTTGTGTGAGAAAGATATGAAGTGAATTGAGAAAAAAAAAAAAAAAAAGCGACACTCCGTAACAAGGCGGTTGCTTGACACCGAGGACTACATATTATAATATGAATCTGGGTAATTCGGCGAGAGAGGAGTGATAGTGTACATATGACACGCGAGCAGCTTTGCACAACCGCACGGCAGCATGGAATAATCTGGATGGAAGCTGGGAGGCCATTCGGACATCATCATGGGGAATAGGTAGCTAAGGACCGCAGAGTAATGGAGGGGAAGACTTGTACAAGCTACGTATATCAAGAGAGAGAGGAGAGACTGACCACAGGACTCGGCATGACTTGTTCATCGACCAGTTCTTCGGTTGTAATGACAATGGAATCGTCCAGAGTCTGGCTACGAATGGGCTGAAGAAGTGCGGATTGAGTGGATTTCATGGTTCTGTTGAGGATGGAGAGTTTGTTCCAATCGGACGGGGAGCAGAAGGGTTCGTTGATCCTATTGTTTGGGAAGGAGCTGCTAGAATGCTGCAGTTTAGAAGGGGAGGAGAAGTTGCGATGGAGGGTTGCCTGAGTGTAGAGTGGGAAGCTTCCAGACTGAGAAGCAGTCTCAGTTCCGGTCCGAGGTGGTTCGACTTGGAGTGTGGGGAGCTGGATGTTAGGATTTAACAGCGGACGGGCCTGAGAATGGGCGGATTGGATCCAAGTTTTGGGATTTTGATGATTACGGACTAGAAAGTTGTGCTGCTCAGTTTGTCCCTCATGCCCTTCCTCCTCACCAGTGAGCTCGACCGGGGAACCGAGGTCGAGACTACGGAGGGGAGCAGCACCCTTGTAGCCCCTGATCAGTTGGAAGCCAGATTGATGAGCTGTTGTTGGTGCTGCCAAGGGGTTCCGAGTGGCTGGAGGACTACTATTTTGGGTATTATTATTATAATTATAATTTTGAGAGGGAGACTTGTGAAGGAGAGGATGATCAGAGAGCTCGGGCATGAGACTAGCAGTAGCGGATTGTTGACTGGACTGTAGGATGGGGGTCAGACAGAGGTTGGAGCGAGTGTCGAAGGAAAGACTTTCGAGGCTCTCGCTGCCGGAGAGACTACTCCCTGCCTCACTTCCGCCACCGCCATAAAAACGACGATCGTTTTCGGGCATATTAGCGAACGCCTGCTGTTTCTCAAGTCGAGCGAGACGGGGGCCGGTGGTACTCAAGGTATGATGTCGTCGCAGCAGGGATAGTTGTTGTTGGGAATAAGACATGGCGCTTGCTGGACTGCCTATAGGGGAAAGCGGGGAGGGCATGATTGAAGTAGAGGAGGGAAGGAGATGAGGGGTTGAATGAGGAGGATAAGGAAGACTGGCGGGCATTGTCTGATCACGAATAAGAATGTCCTTTTGTTTGGTGTGAGGGGAGGAGGAAGAGAGATGAGAACTGTTGGAGGGAGACAGGGTATTATTATTGCTACTGCTATTACTATTAGTATTAAGACTATTACTACTGATAGGAGCGGAAGGTTGGGTGAGAAGTTTGAGGTTGAGTTGGCAGCGCCGCTTGAGGGAGACGCTAGTACTACTGCTGGGATCTGAATTTGCGGGGGGAGTCTGGACGAGAGTTATCTTGTCGGAGTCAGTAGCTTGGTGGGACTGACTGGGTGAGGAGGGGTGGGATCGATGGTGAGACTTGGTTTGAGACTTTTTCCCGAAGGATAGTGAAACCACGGAAGGCAGCTTGAGCATGGCTGCTGCTGAGGGAGGGAGGGAGGGAGGGAGAAGGGGGAAGATACGGCTGAAGCAAGTAGCAGCAAGAGGATTGGAAGTTATTTGTATTAACCAAGTTAGATAATAGTAGTTAGTAACTTATTAACTGCTTGCTGCTGGTTGCGCTTACTTATAATATGTAAGAAAAGAAAGAAACAGTTGTGCGAGAATCGAAGATCAATAATTCATTTCCCCGTTATCACTGATCAGGAGGCTTCCTCGCTTCGACTCGTTCAAAACTATCCTATTCTGTCCGCCGCTCGCTGACAATTTTATGGAGTGTCGAAAGCTCAGGGGGAGACTGAAGCCACCTTATAACCCAAAACAAAACAAAAAGAAAAACTTGAATATAAATAAATACGAGCCTGACGCAGGAGGACTCACCTCGACATCGGCATCTGATTCGCTTGGCGCAGTATATGATACTTTAAGCTTCTCATCATGGCCGGCACACTCCCCCCAACCAACCTCCGCGTGACTGTGTGTATACATTGATCGCGCTTACATTTCAGATCGCAAACAGGCTAAGAAAGGCTTCTTCCAGCTTTCAGATGAGAAACTTGATTGTAACATCCACATTCACATGAAATTCTTATCATATCATTTTCGAGCTTCAAGGTGTTGCTTTGTCCGAAGCTTACGGAGAGTTGAACTCTTTTTTGCTTGGTCTGATGAAGAACAGAGAGTTGCTTGCTGTGTCCTGTTCAATCAAAATAAAAGCTTGACTTATAAAAACACCAGCCAAAATAAATCTTAGGAAAGTGCTGTCTGGCGGAGGTTGTGGCCAATTCCAGCCAAAATCATTCTTTCCCTGGAAGATGGTACAGGCCCTAACACATAGACTCCCTCTTTTCTGGTACTATTTTCATCCAATCCTGCCAGTTGGTGGGTTGGGGAGATAACAAGATTATCATAGACAAGTTATTTCAAGAAAAATATTAGCACTGGATCTTATTGGTGAGGGCCAAGTTATGACCAAGGAGGAGGTAACATTACATGGCTTCATCTGTTGTTGAATAACAGTTGCTGAGGTGGATAGTTCTTATAGAATCACATTTTTCCCTGTGCATAGAAAAGATATACGCAGCAGCAGCAGTCAGTTACTCCAATGGACCCTGCACTTCTGTCTCTTACAATCATCCTTTGCCAACCGCAAGCGCTCCACTGCCACAGGTGGCTGATTCAACTCATCCAGATGCTCCCGCACAACCTGACTCCCCTCCCAAAAGTGCGCCATTACCAGCAAAAAAAAAAAGAGGGGTCATTGAACCAAGGAAGAAATGGCTTTGGCCTGGGCTCAAGCCACCAAGAAGAAAAAGGAACAAAAAAAAAGCTTTGTCAAAAACCCCCCTCAGTTGCCAGATTGCAGACACGTACAGCTACCAATTCAATTCTGCCATTGATTCAGTCAGACTACAAAAATATCTGTACTTACCTCGAGGATCCAACCAACTACAACCAGCTATACAGCAATGTCAATAAGACTGCGGTCAGAGGGAACTTACTCACCAAAGCTGCTGCGTTTGAGGTGTTTGGAATCCACATCAACAATTACAGCAACAAACACCAGGGGACCATTCCTGGCACTTCCCAGGGAAGTACCATAAATCATCTTTTTTCTGAAACATTTCAGAAACTATTTGGAATGTTGACATTAAAAGAAACAGAAAACAGTCTGATGTATCTCTGAATGTATTGCTGAATTTTCATGTTTATGTTAACTAGAAGTCAATCTGAACTATTGATTAAGCTGAATTGTATTCTAATAAACCCCAAAATATATCAATCTAAATATT
>LAVV01014348.1:6776-16855 GCA_001263375.1 Puccinia sorghi
GTGTCCTATGTTTCTCCCAATATAAATAGATTGATGTTTTTCCCTGTTTTCCCTTCTTCCCTCACCCACTCTGTTATCCACATTTCTCCTCGTCATCAATCTGTTACACATATGTTCATTGCAGCCTTGCTATTTATTAGCTTCTTAAATACATTTTTATTGGCTTTTATTGTGTACCAAACCTTCATCTTAACAATTCATTTTTTGATAATTGACTGGTTTCTAATTGTGGATTTGTTATATTTGATACCCCCTATTCTTCATCTAATAAGAAAAAGCAAATTCAAAAACATATACAAATATATATATATATACATAGTTTTATCTAAAAAGAAAAAGCGATGAGGAGATGAAAAGGTTCTTGAAGGACAAAATTACAAAGGAAAATGGCGCAGAAGCACCAATTTGTGAGCGTCAAAAGCGCTATGTTACGGGCCCTTTTGATGAAAAAAGCAAAAAAGTCAAATAAGAAATATATCAGGCTGAAAAGTGACCAGGGCTCAAGCGAGATGGAGATTTTCGTGTAAGCCTCTCTGTCCCGTGACGCAGCTCGAGCGAACCTCCGAAAGAGGCTCGTCTCCGCAGGCGTTCAAGCCTGTTCAAGCCCGCCGAAGGGAGGGATTGGATTGCTCCACCAGTGACAAATGGCGGGAAGTGTTTTCTCATGCGAAAACGGATGGCAAACCCACGAACGTCTCGTCGGGATTCCAAGCCGTTTTCGCCCTTCAATGATGCCCGCCCGGCTCTTGACAGACTGAATGCACTACCTTTCACATCTTTCTGACAAGACCATCGTGAATGAGGTCACAGTTACAGTCCAGGCCAACAACTGAGAAATCTCATGATGTGAATGCGGCTCTACGTGAGAAAGTTGCGATGCCCCATTCAATGTTCCCTTCTAAATTGTGAGAGTAATGGGCATACTGACACCGGAATCGGAACATTTGCAAATGTTTCTCTATCTTGATCAAAAATTTCAAAATTTCAATCACTTCCAATTCAGCGCTTCTCACGTTCACTGTTCCACACGGTGTGCGAAAATGAACGCTTGCATGAGAGTTGTCGAGCTGCCCGGTGTCATTGCTGCACATTCGATTCCAGCTTAGTTTCAATCTGGAAGGCGATGTCGATTCCGAGACGAGCAGGAAGAGCTAAGAGCCCTTCAAAGCAGATATAAAGCCCACCCCGAGCCACGTCTCGATCAGCTCATCCGCCTTCCGCCCCACGACCCAACACCACCTCCAATCCAGACCACAAGAACCACAGTCCTTCATTCAAACAAGATGCAATTCACCGCTGCTGTCGTTGTTGCCTTGGCCTGCTCGAGCTCTGTCTCTGCTTTCTTCCCCTCCCTAGCCGCCTTTGGAAACCCTCTTACCGGCGCCATGTCCGGGTGTGGCAACCAAGCTGGCTTCGTGAACGTCGGAGCACTCAACGAGAACAGCTGCAACTCCGCTGGTGGACCAGGTGGTATATCCTGTGGTAACCAGGCTGGTGGCTTGATCAACGTTGCCCTCCTCAATTCCAACAATTGTGCATCTATGGCCTCTGGCCCCTTGTTCCAGAACGGACCGTTGTTCCAGAAGAGCGACGTAAGCTTCCACATCCCGATCCTTTGCATTAATCAGATGTCTTCCGAGTACTACGGCTGACTTATCCGCACTTCTTCCAATGTAATCAAGGATTCAAAGAAGGCTGACAGCACTGCATAGGATTTCGTAGTAGTCTCGCTGTGCCACAGCGCTCGATTGGTGAGTGCATTCGTTCGTCCCCTACAAAGGGGCCACAGCTGATAGGTGATCCACTCCCCTTGATCGACACCCTGCAGACTTCCTCGTCAGATCACGTCTCCGAGTGCTACGTTTCTGGCACATCTCGGATCTTTGATTTTGTAACGAGTGATATCTTGACTTCCCAACTCCTTTGTTTTGTGTCTCCCTTACGACGCGTCGTTTAAATCCCTGCCTTTGATCCTGTCGACGTTCGTTGCTTTACATTTCCTTCTTGAGGCTGTTACTTGGTCATCTCGTTTTCATTAAATCTCGGACATCCAGCTTTCCCTCCGGCGAGTTGTGAGAATGCCGCGTTTACAAGAACTAGAAGACCCGTAGGACATTATCTCTCGTCATTTCGGCATTTGTGACCTATCTTTCCTTGTGAGAAGACACGGTGTCTTTGCCAGGACATGCACATAGTTGAGGGAGCTCCGTCCCTCGCACATGTAGTCAAACCAACTTTCTGCTTACTAAATGGTGATAACGTTGAGCCTATCACATCTGGCCTAACCATGTGGCTCAGCCTGAGCTGCCATCAGTCGTCGCCCAACCCCCACTCAGGCAAAGGGCGGGTGCCCAGTGTCTCACAATCTAATTAGCACTAGTATGTCCAGGTTTACAGGGCGAAAAGCCACAAACAACACTTCTCTTTGCGCGTGTTGCGAAACCCCTGACATCACAGCTTGTCCACCTTGCAATGCCCTCAGTCTTTGCAGAAGCTGGCAATCGGTCACCAATAAGGAGTCCAAAATTTGGCGGCGGGTCAACAAGATGTTGTATGATGCAGTCGCATGAATATCTCCTGAAAACAGAGCATTACATGCTATATAGTCTACCCCGACAGGGAATACAGATTGCCACCTAGATGTAAAGAGCTCAGAATGATTATGACTTGCAGGGTTACTGGGCAGGTGATAAACAGAGCAGGGGATGAACAGGGCAGGTGCAGGGCAGGGAACCTCTATTCTAAGGTTAGGCTTTTTCTGTCAAAGAGGAGAAAATGAAATGTTATTTTGAGTAGAGTAACAGAATAAACCTCATGGGGAACAAGCTTTGCGGAAAGACAAGGTGATATTTATATCAAGAGAAAAGCGCGTTGAGATCGCAAATTCTCGTACACATTGGTACGCGCTAGTCGCGTGGAAAGATCGTGATTTGCGTGTACGCGTACATTTGAAGTAAAAAGTTTTGAGCTATGCATTTGAAAATATTACATAAGAAATAAACCCATTATTTTTTTTATTTTTTTTATTTTTTTATTTTTTGTCTTGAGAAGTTTGCCAGAAGTCTACAATAGACTACTGGGCAGTCAAATTGGCTAACTTAAACCAAATCCTCCCTGTGGTTGGGCGGGACCCCGCGGTGCACCTCCTGTAGGGAGGACTTGTGACTTATGTCAACAAGTTGGCTCTATCAGTTTGGCAATTTTGGTGATAGCCAACTTCAGAAGCCTGTACAACTGCAACCCATTGTACAAAACCTTCCAGCTTGTCATAGGACCGCATATGAAGCTCACTTTGACCAAGTTTTAGAAATTTTTATCAAGTGATTTTGTTTTAATCCTTTCTTCAATCTCCTCTCTTTTTTTCATGATTTCTGCGCCACCTGAATCCTGTGAAACAATGCACATATGATTGTCTCACTGATTTTCATCGACAATGTGTCTTCAATCATATTTTTAACGGGCATGGAGGCTCCAAAAAATTGAGTAAATAATGTGGGTGATAACCTCAAATGTTGTCCAGACACTTGTAAAAAAATTGTATTTCTAGGTGAGCTAAAAAAGTTAGAGACACTTGAAAAAAAACATTACTTGAAATTCACTCATTGAGGTGTATCAAATATAACAAATCCACATTTAGAAACCAGTCAATTATTAAAAAAATACTTTCTTCATTAATAAGTCCTGAAAGTTTATTGGTAAAGAGCAAATATTTTTTAAATAGGGTGGATTTTTGGAAACCTGTTAATTACATAATTGTAGATTTGTTCATATTTGATACTCATTTCCCCAAACTAATAGAGCGACGAGTGGGACTTGAGTCATAAGTCCCTCCGGCGAGGCCCCGCCGGGGACTTAGGAGTCAAATTGGCTCCCTCCTCATCCAAGTTCAACCCCGCGCCACCCCCAGCCCCAACCGGGTAACCTGGTCAATAACAAATCTCGTGTTGCGACTGACGCAATCAACTCAAGTTCAATCCAGAAGCTCCATCCTCACTGAATCCCCACCTCTGACGATACTGCCTGCGCAACCCTCGTAATTAAGTTGAATTGATTTCCTGCCCTTCTCTGTAAGTCCAGCCGAGATTTCTCTTTCTTTCTTTCGTTTGCAATTAACATGATTTATGACTTGTTTTATCGATTTGACAGCAAAAATGGTTCCCCCACCGGCGTCAGGCCTCATTTACATTGCTTCCCTCGAGTGCGCTGCCGACCAAGCTACACAGAACAATACCGCAAATAACCCAATGCCACCCCTCGCCCTGCCCTCGCCCAACAGTGTGGCTCCCCTTGCCATCTTAACGCAAACAGGAGGCAAGAAAAGCAAGAAACGAAAGCAAGCAGATCCACCGATGCCAATGAACGCCGATGCCCGGTCCCAATAGACGATTTGATGGAAATGGACGTACTTGAACTTCAAAAGGTGGCTCAGGATTATTCGAAGGGTACCATTTCCCGAAGAAGATGAGAAGTTCTTCTTGGCTTTCAGCCACAAATAGGAGAAGCAGCAAGAAATCAAGGCAATTGAACGCGGTGTTTCCCTCTCAATGGTGTTTGCGCTGCTGTAAGTAATAATGGGCTACACTACACACAAACAAAGTTAAATCCTTAATGCTTTACAACTCACAGAGGTCGGCGTGTTGCTATCAAAGAGGCAAACAAGTGGAACCGCTTCCTCCCGACTGATCAAGCGCAACTCATATTCCAACAAAGTACATACTATTAACCACTTGCCCCATGTAGTCACCATGCCTGCTAATCTCAACTCCTTTTAGGTGGCCTTGGGGTTAAAGACAAGAGTGTCATGAAGGAATTGTCGGCAGCTTACAATCAGCTTTCGCCGGAGGAGAAGTCAGCTTTTCTGAACAAACCGAGTCCGTCTGATATTCCCTCGGACAACATTGTCGACAATGGTCCATCCCACCCCAGCTCGCAATAGCACAAGGCGCCTCGGAATGGAAGCTACCCTCACGCAGGAAGAGTTAGCACTTGACAATGCGAGAGACTCCAACCAAGACCAAAATGCAGCATACCAACCGCGCAAGCGCGTCAACGTGGGTACAGTAAGAGGATCTGTATCTGCCAAGATGCTGCACGATCAAGTGCAAAAGGAAATGAACACCTGGTTGAGCGAGGTAAGGCCAAACGATCGCCTCTCCTGTCTTTTCCTGTTAATGTTGATTATAATACAGGCTGTAAATATTGCCAAGACATATTCCTGCGAGATTGGATTTTTTGACGTTCCAAATCACCTTGCCAATCACAGCTTCCAATTCACTCGATGCACACCAGGGGCTTTAGAATCCGAACAAGCCATTACTGATATCGATGGAACCGACAAGTATGTAGCTCGCCTCCAGTCATTGATCACTGGGCAATCGGTCAGTCAAATTGCTGCCACGCAGAAGGTTGGCGGGAATCCAAGTAGGTCTCCCTTTGTCCCTTAGCTGCTCTCTGCAGCTCTAACCCACCTAATTTTGTGCAGCCTCTCTAAAATCTCTTCGATTGCAGTTGACCCATGCAACGGCCAAGTTCAATGGTAAGGTTCATCCATCTTCCATTCACCGTTTCCAAGGAGCTGAACCCAAATTCATCTCCTAACGTGCAGTAAACAACACCAAAGGTCTTGACCGAGTGGCCATGGTCGGACACTGACCATAACTTGTGGATGGCCGGATTCAAGCTTGAGGTGTCAACATCCCCCGCATTTCGGATTGACTGGTTGAAAACCGCCACACGAGATCGGAAGATGGTTGAGGTCCGCCTATTCCTATGTGAACTCTAACAAGAGAAGATCCGCATTGTGGATAGGGGATCGGATGAAGCTAAACCAGTATGGGATTCTGATAAAAGCAATGTATGCCCAACTTGTCGGAAAAACGAAGGATCCGGGCCCAACCAGTGCAACAACAACAAAGTTTCCATACCCAACGAGCGCAATGATGACCAAGGTCCTTGGCATGACGAGTGGAACAATGGTATGAGCGGTGTAGACAACTGAGGTTATGCCATCTATTATCCTATGCTACAATAAAATAGATTACAATATTTGTCTGATTACTATTAAGTGTAGTTTTATACCTGTTTTCAATTCTATCTTGCTCAAACCAATTATCCAATAAGTAAACACAGTTGCAAAACAAAAATAGTTTTTTGAGAACATTATCTCTGATTTGGGACACATTCCTTTGTGGTGGTGAAACTCATCAAATCTTCATAGAATGCACAGCTCCTTAGTAAGGCTTTGGGACAGGTGGAGTTGTAAAGCTGTGAAGAGAATTTGCAAACAAACACTGAAAAAAAAACTTGCTCAACTGCTTGCAGTTGACATGCTTGTTACTCTAACCTTTCTCCAAAAGTGATTGCATACTGCACAGCAACTGTGCCAAAACATCCATACATGCAAACAGGTGGAGTTTGGATGTCAGCTTGGCTGGAGCATGCTGCATGTCAACTGCAGGCAGTTGAGCAAGTTTTTTTTGCAGTGAAATGTTCTTCTGGAGGAAAAAAAAATTGATCATAACTTTGTATGTGCCAATTGGTTTGATCTGCAAATTTGTAATCAAGCACTATCAATTTCTTCCAGCAAGTATTCAAACTTGTGGCTTTGGGGTATATTTGGCTTGGAAGTTAAAGCTATGAGGATCATTCAGGAAAAATGGTATTTTGTAGGAAACTTGTTTTTGCAAATAACTTTGGAAACACATGTTAGATTGATATCAAAATTCGTAACAAGAATTTTAAATGTTTTCTGAAAATACCTTAGAGTTTTGGTTTTGGGAAATGTCTAGCTTAGAAGTTCAAGCTATCAGGATAATTCAGGGAAAATGGTATTTGGTAGGAAAAATATTCTTGCTCATAACTTTGTGAATACAGTATGGAATGATCTCAAAATTTGTAAGAAAGCATTTTTAATTTATTCTGAAAATCATTTCAAGTTGTGGCTTTGGGGAATGCCAATCTTAAAAGTTAAAGCTCTGAGGATAATTCAGGAAAATGGCATTTTGTAGGAAATTTGTTTTTTGCTGATAAATTTATGAATACACATTGTATTGATCTAATAATTTGTAATCAAGAGCTATCTATATTTTCTAGCAAGTAGATAAACTTGTGGATTTGGGAAATGCCTAGAGTAGAAGTTAAAGCTATGGGTATAATTCAGGAAAAATGGTATTTTGTAGGAAACTTGTTTTTGTGAATACCTTGAAAGATATTTGATGAACTGATCTATAAATTGTTAAAAAAGAACTATGAATTGAATCTAGAAAGTAATCAAACTTTTGGCCTTGGAGCATGTCTAGCTTAGAAGTTGTAGTTCTGAGGATAATTCAGGTAAAATGTCATTTTGTAGGAAAAATATTTTTTGCTCATCCTTTGGAAGTACAGGTTGGATTGATCTCACAATTGATAATAAAGAATTTGAAATGTATTATGAGAAGAATTTAAAGTTTTGGCTTTGGGACATGTCTAGCTTAGAAGTTCAAGCTATGAGGATAATCTCATATAAACAGGATTTGTAGGGAAATTAAGTTGGTACATCAGTTTTTATACGCTTCTTAGATTCTGGTTAAAACTTTTAATGGAGAAGTTTTTTTTTCTTCTAGAAAATTTTCAAATTTGTGGCAATGGGAAATTATTGCTTGAAAGTTACAGCTTTGTACATAATTTTGGGGAATTTTAGGAAATTGTCAGTTGAATGCCATCTTTTGGTATAATCACATCAATCAAACTGTTGAAACAATGTTTTTGATCATAATAAAGGTTGTTTAAACAGTTTGATTGATGGAATTACATCTAATAATGGCTGAGTTGCACTAGTGGTGATGTAAAATATATGTGCACTATTTTCAAGTGGCATTGTTGAGTTTAGGCTTGAAATCCTCTCCTGTGACGTTGTCAAGACCTTGTCACATTCCTGCTCAAGACTCCCTGCTGCACTTGAAAAACCCTAACCTTCTCCTGAGTAGAATTGGTTAGGCTTGAAGTTAATCCTAAACCTAATTCACGCGGTTTCTCCTTTTCTCTCTCAGACTCACCTCGCACCAATCTTAACTCCAACTTCATCTTGCTCCACTCTCAAGACAAATCCTTGCCCTTAACAGAATCAAGCCTACTCTTTCAAGAAAAACCTTGGTACTCAATCCCATCAAGATAAAACATCAGTAAATCTGATCGATCAATATCCTTCCATTAACACCCATCTTCCATCATTTCAGTATCTGATCTTCTGCCCTTGATGTTTGTATCTTCTCATTTCCTCCTCGCCTCTCTCTCTGTTTTTTTATCTCTAAAAAACTGAAACTCTTATTTTCTGTCGTCTGATCTTTCTTCTCATTTCTTAGACTGCTTCCTATTCTCGCCTTCATCTCACAGCTTCCTTGTCTTCACTCCTCACTATCAATTATTCTTCTGCAGTATGCTTTCTCTCTTTCTCATTCTATTCCTAATGTTCTCTGTTTTCTTTGTCATTGAATTTTTCTTTTCTTCTTCAGTGTGGTTTTGATTTCCAGCAATTTAGTCGTCATCTTATTAGACATAGTACAACTCAGCCATTATTACAGGTAATCAAATCATTCAAAATGTTTAAAAAATGTTTTTAATCATAATAAAGATTGTTTCATCACTTGGATTGATTTAAATCACCAATAGTGCAACTCAGCCATCATTAGAGGTAGTTACATCAATAAAACTGTTGAAAAAATCTTTATTATGATCAAAAACATTGTTTAAACAGTTTGATTGATGTGATTATACCCAAAGATCATTTCACATCACCACCAGCTCAACTCAGCCATCATCAGAGGTATTTCCATCAATCAGACTGTTGAAAAAATCTTTATTATTATCAAAAACATTTTTAAAACAGTTTGATTGATGTTATTATACCCAAAGATGGCATTCAACTGAAAATTTCCTAACATTCCCCAAAATTTTGTGCAAACTTGTAACTTTCAAGCAATAGGTGTCCCATTGCCACAAGTATCAATATTTTATAGAACAAAATAAATTTGAATTCTTCTCAGAATACATTGAAAGTGCTTTATGACAAAATTTTAAGATAAATCCAACATGTACTTCCAAAGGTATGAGTAAAAATATTTTCCCTACAACAAGCCATTTTTTCTGAATTATCCTCAGAGCTACAATTTCTAAGCTAGACATGCCCCAAGGCCAAAAGTTTGACTAATTGCTAGAAGAGATTCATAGTTCTTGATTACCAATTTCTAGATCAATCCATCAAGTATTGTTCAAGGTATTCACAGAAACAAGTTTCCTACAAAATACCATTTTTCCTGGATTATCCTCATAGCTTTAACTTCTAATCTAGGTGTTTAAAAAAGCAAAAAGTTTCTCTACTGGCTATACGGCATTGATAATGCTTGATTAAACATTTTTAGAACAATCCAACATGCATTCACCAAGTTATGAGCAAAAATATTTTTGCTACAAACTACCTCTGTTAACAGTTCTCCTCACAACCCCCCTTCCTTACAGATCATCTCACATATTATTTACATACTGGTGTGGATTTAACTATTTCACCCACCCACAAGCATGGTTAGCCAGACTCACAGACGTAAAAAAATGACAAGAAGATCAAACATTCAAATAGGCCATTCATTACATTCCCACATAATACAATAAGAGGAGCCCAATTTGAACCATTATCTGTGTACAAACCAATCTCATGCAGGAGAATCTTCAGCTTCATTTTTATTTGTATCATTAGCAAGCTCTTCCAGCATATCATCCTCATTTATCAGTTCCTGTGAATCTTGCATGCATCCTTCATCATCCATTTCCTCTTCATCCTCTTCATCCTCCTCAGGACCAATTGGATCTGGCAAGTTCTCTGAATCATCAAACCCAAAATTCACATCAGTTGGTAAAGAATCAATATCCCCAGGTATCTGTGAAAGAGGGTGGTGCAAACTTTCCATTTGTTGACTCCAAATCAACAGCAGTTCACAGTCTCCAGGTTGCTTGTCAGCCTCTGTGATGCCAAGAATATAATTCTTTTAGCTACACAAGGTGATGAAAAGTTTGTGGAAGGTGTGGGGTAGTGTTTATAACACGGTGGT
>LAVV01014359.1:0-10074 GCA_001263375.1 Puccinia sorghi
GGAGATAATCCCCCAGTTGGGAAACCCCTGGCAAGTCCCAGAGGGGGTTACAGGATCATAACAGGGATGTGGGAGGAAGAAATTGGTGCCTGAATTCTGCAAGCTGATTGGCCACAACATCATAGCAGAATGCTGAATCCTGATTGGTTGGGGATAATTATGTACTTATAAACCTACTATCTTCATTGTATTTAAACTATGTGTCATACATTTATCTACCCAAACTATGTACTATGGTATAATAATACTCCAACAAAGTCCACTGAATGATACTGGCCAAGGGACTGGGCTTTCAAGTATCTATCAATGAAAAAATATGCACTGATATGTCTTAAGACTATGGCCATATGGGGTGGAAACTTGATCCTTTATTACATTCGATAGTTAAAACCTAATTGGACTGCACACACACACACCAGGAGAATGGATATATCCAATCTCTCATAAGCCTCCCAGGATTCATATACAGTAAGAGTGTGTCCCAAACGTAATTGGACTGACACAGTTTCCTGGTCAGACATTCCTTAGTTTTCTTTGGCGCAAGAGGTGTTGTAGATTTTTTTCCATTCATTCCTAGTCATCACACACTGTGTACTGATTTTGAAATATCTTATCCATTCACAAAGAATAAAAACAACAACAACAACAACAAAAAAAAAAAGTGCTATCTTTCTGGTGTCATATCCGCCACATGAGAGGTGTAGACTCACACAGACAGAGAAATAAGGAGAGAAATTGAGAAGAATAAAGAGCAATTTTGTATATCAAAATTGCTTGGAAATTCTGGAATCCAAAATCTGAACTTAAAAAATTATTATAAGCAGATTTTGCATTAATTAATTTGCAGGGAAGGCATCACAAGGCGTCAAACCTTCTTGACAAATCCCCTCCCAAAACTATTCAATTTCTGTGATTTCAAAAGCTCCATCAGTTTTGGATACCATAATTAATCATACCTCCATTGGTTTGAATACCATAGTTAATCTCATCAATGAGAAACTAATTAAGCTTGGTTTATTGTTATAAAAGACAAACCCAGAACTAATAGAGAGAAGATTATTTAGGAGAAAGAAAACAAAAATGAAAAATGAGAAGAAAGTAGATGGACATACCCTGTGGTGATATTATTTAAGGAGATAGATGGACAAGAATAGTTTTGAAGGAAAGTGCAAGACAGAGAATGAGAAAAGGAGGATAAAAGAGTGAGTGAGTGAAGTACAGAAATCAGATGTTAGTTTTGATTTCTGAAGCTAGTAGTGTTTTCTTTTCTTTTTTTTTTTGGAGATGAAGATTGAAGTGGAGTTGTAGAAAAAAAAAAAAAAATAGGGAAGGAAGGGAAGAGATAAGAGGAATGAAAGGAGGGAGAAAGGATGGACATTAATTCTTGTTTGGGTCTGTTGAAAGTTGCAGGAAGTAGGGATATCAAGCTGAGTTGAAAATCTTATAGTAGAAGCAACACAAGTCCAAACCTTTTTTTTTTTTTTTTTTCTGGATGAGAGATCTGGCTTTGATGATCTGTGAAACATTCAACAAGTCAAGTCCGAAATCTAAATCTCCATGTGGATATAATAACTGCATAAATAAAAATTTCCTCTTTCAACAGAAACTTTTTTTTTTCCTTTTTTTTTTCAGAGAAGAAATAAATTAAAATTAATATAGAAACAATAAGAAAAAAAAAAAAAAAAAAAAAAATGGGCGTATATTTTTTATCCAATTTCCATATATTTTTCACTCACTCCAGTTTGTGCACAAGAAATTTCTGATTTCTTTTTTTAAAAAAAAAGTTCAAGCCAAATTTGTGACTTTTGTTTTTTCTTTTCTTTTTCATATGGCTTGATTCCTTAGATTCTATTGGGATAAACAACAACATGATGTACAGACTAGCCATAATCCCTGATCATCTGTATGCACAGATGACTCAAGAGGAGTGTACATCAGTTTGGGGGGATTTCCGAAAAAACACAGTTTTTTTGGGGGGGGGAGGGTGGTCTCTGAGGCCACAGTTAATGTGGAGTGCTTGAGGTGGATAATTATGCCTTTATGGTAGCCACAGAACCCATCATATAAAGGATGCGATAAAAAGTACAAGGGGTCTGTCCTTTGTACTATTCATGTCACACCATGTTGACAGTCCACTGACCCACTGCCAAGAACATTCATTGTTTTTTTCTTCAACAACTACTGTTTTAATTTTAATTTTTGTGTGTTCAACTCCTGATCACATGACAAACACAAACACAAACACATGTACAGCTACAAAAAAAAAATGGGGGAACGAATGTGAAAAATGAAGAAAAAGAGAAAGCAAGGTTTTGGAATGAGATGTGTTACAATGAGATGTGGGGTCTATATAACAGTGTAGCAAGCTATCAAGAGAGAAGAAGAAAAGGGGCATAGATAGAAGGATGAAGTAGGCAGAGGGATAGGGGGGGATTAGGGGATAGCGTTGGAGGTGGAGTTGAACAAGAGGAGCTGGCCGGTGCGGCGAATGGTTTGAGGAGGAGAATGCACGAGCTGGTAGGTGGAGAGAGACTCGCCAAACTGCCGCGCCTCGAATAGCCGCACCCGTCGCTCCCAGCCCGTCCGGCGGGCTGCCTTACTCTCTATGATCCCGCTGTACGATGACAGTCCCGACAAACAGTGGTACACCCCTTGGTGCTTTCGACATGTGTCCGTCACCTACATATCATCAGATGAAATGCTTAGCTCATCTTGATTGTAGCATCTGCGGGAAAAGAAGGGGAACAACACTTACATGCGCATGGCCATTCGCAATCACCTTGATCTCGGGTTCAAAGGCGGTTGAGTTGGGCGCACGGTGTTCTTCGTCGATGGATGACGCGAGGACGGCGTTCTGGAAGAACTGGTCGCCGACTTCAGCGGGGGAGGGTGCTTCCAGCTGGTTTCCGAACACGAGCTCGGCGTGTGATGAGGGGTTGGTATCTGCGACTGCATACGCCTCCGGGAGCGGGATGTGGAAGAACATCATGCCGATGGGCTTCTGCTTCTCCCCGTCACTCGACGACTGGGCCCGCACTCGATACTCTGCACTCGCATTGTATGGCCGTAGCACCCGCGGCTGCCGTCTCGACTCTTCCTTGTACCAAGCGATCTGCGACTTCTTCAGCCAGTCGTACTTCTGCGTGCCGCCCATTGCCATCTCCCAGATCTGTGACAACGTGCTACTCGGATAATCCTGTACGAAATCGGTTTCAGTGTGATGACTGCTCCAAGGGATGAAAAAATAGGACTCACATGAGAGTCGAGGAAGTAAAGACTAAGTAACTGAGTGGGGTCAGAGAGACTGGCATTGACTCTCAGAACGTAGTTACCGACGCCCATGTCGGAGAGATAATCAGCGGGGGGGAGGTCTTCTTCCGGGAAGCCGGGGACGCCGGGGCCGGCCTTGCCGACGAAAAAGGGCATGTGTTTTAAGAGATACATCTGCTCCTCGATGGCGAGCGAGCGGTCCGTGTCGTGATTCCCAAAGACCACCGTCCAGGGGACCTTGTGGCCCGCAAAGAAGTGTCCCATCTTTGTCAACGTCGAGATCGTATCGAAGGTCTTGTCGCGCCCTAACAGTTGGTCGCCCCCTAATACTATCAGATCCGGCTGCCCCTCCTTAATCGCGGCTGTTAGCCATCTCATTGTCGTCCAGTCCGCCCCGTCCTGTGAGCATGAAGCCATTTCACCGGCCAATTGACATTCGCCATCCGATGCACTAAAATGTAAATCGGAGATCTACAAAGAATCGTTTTTGTTTTTTTAAAAAAACAACCCTGCTCAAAGTGTATTAGTGAGAGAAGAAGAAGAAGAAGGATTTACCTGCATGATTTTGAAATTGCCGTCCTTTGAGAAGGTAAGAGGAGGGGGAGGTTCGGGGAAGACGTTTTGACGACGGACGGCGATGTCGCACTGGGTATGATCCATGGGGTTATCGCCGTCAAAGACGGGTTTGTTGAGTCGTTGAAAGCCCCACCAGGGTTGTGTAGGATGAGACTTGGAGCTCCACAGGACGCTGATTTCGTTGATGGGGGGGAGGATGGGGTTGTGGGAACCGTTGAAGGTGGGTGAACGAGTGAACCAAAGTTTGGCGTCCTTAACCTTGACGGGCCAGACGCCGGTCCTGAGACTCTCGCCGGCGACTTGCCAGCCATGTTGAACCAGTTGTTTTTTGATTTGGGGGTCGTCTTGGTCATCTTGGTTCAGGATTTGTAGGCCGGTGATGGGTTTGATATCGAGCGATGCTATGTCGAGGGTCTGTGCTCGCCGGTAGTAGATCTCGGTGTAGTAGTGGCCGACGCCCTTGCTGAGATCCCGGGGGACACGGACCCACCTCCCATATAGGGCGATCTCTCTGGCGGTCTGATGAGGGGTACAGAGGGACTTGAAGGCCCAGGGGGGGAACATGCAAGGCTTGACGTAGACATGGGTGATGGGGGCGGGGTCGTATAGGAGCGGGTTCCATGAGTGATGCGGGAGGAGTGTCTGTTCCGCGGGGGGCTGGTTGACGGAGAGGTTGGGCCTCTTGGTGGTACTACTGTTGGAGTTGTCGGGAGCGAGCGCTACGGGCGGGCTTAAGTCGTCTTGGCCCACATGTGCGTTAGTCTGGGTGGCTATTCCCTTGGGGTCTCGACTCACCAAGCCAGGGCCCAGCCAGATCATCATGACCAAGGTGAACGAGGCAGCGGCCGAGATGCCAAGATAGGAAAGAGAATGTTTGACCCGTTGAATACGCTTGTGGGTTTGGCCATTGGTTGTTGGCAAAAGCAGTTGCGCATCGTCTTCTTCTTCTTCCTTGATGATTGCTGAGCGTTGGGTGGTATTTCGAGAGAATGGCCAGGTCATTGTGTGGGCTGTTGCTAATAGTGTGCTGTGTTCCTTGTTGGTTTTCAGGGAAAAGTGGGTTATTGACAATCAGAGGGGTGTTTCGAGGAGGGGCCACTACGAGTAACCAAGGCAGCACTGAAGCTGGCAACGTCCAATGACATGTGTGACAACTAATTTCATGTTGTAACGCTGTGAGGGCCACATATATGGTACATGGTACGGTAAACATGGAGGATAGGGATACGTGTAGTTGTCATTGCTCAAAAAGTAAAAATGGATGTACAACGGCACTCAATTGGGAAGATAGGTCGCAGCGACTACAAAATCAATGCAATAAGGGTGGCAAGCAGACCGGTAGCGGCACCAGGTGCGACAAAGCTAGCAGCCGACTGAATAAAGAAAATTGAAAAGGAATCACAGTAAGCAAATGAAGACAGTTCACGAGACCCTCTGAGGACTCACCGAGTCGTCCGTTCCGTTAGCAGGAGGAGGTGGGATTCCGGAGGGAAGGGGAACAGGGGAGACGGTGGGGTCAGGTAGCTGGCTGGTTGGGTCAGAGGCAGTGCCGTTGGGGGCCGGGGGCGGAGGAGCAGCTCCACAAGCAGCTGAATAAAAAAAAGGAGCGATTAGGGTTTTGCATAAATTGAGCCGCAGCTACAAGTTACTTACGGGGGGCGGGGCACATGCACTTGCCCGAAGACATGTCTCCTGGAACAAGAGGAGCGGGGGGACCGCCTGGAGCAGGAGCACCAGGAGGTGGCTGGCAATGACGCATCAGGGTATATTTGTCAGCCATTAGTTCTACGAAGGTAGGCAAACAGTCTGCTTACTGCAACAGCGCCACCCGGGGCAGGGGCGCCAGGGGTAGGCTGTTCAGGTGGAAAAAGAAAAATCAGCTATGCGGGCAAGTAAAAATCCTATAGACTACAGGCGGGGTAATTACCACAGGACCAGCCGGAGTGGCAGAGGGCGCGTCGGCGGCATCAGCAGGCGAGGCGTCTGCCGGAGTGCCAGGAAGGTCATCAGCGGCGTCAGCAGGGGAAGGGGCGCCAGGAGGTCCACTGGCGGGGGCACCACCGCCCTATTGTTCATAACAAGCAAGTGAATTCAGCAATAAGTAGCTTGTTCTGAGGACAGTTGTTGACCGTCGTCACTTACATTGTTTGAGTAGTCGTTTCGGGGGGCAATCTACAGGGGTAAACATTATGAGTCAGGTATACTAGAGCGGTAAGGATTTGGTGACTTTTGAAAGAAAAGAGCGTACCGTGTTCATTCCAACTCCACTTGCGCTAACTTGCGAGAAGGCAATGGTCATGGCGACAAAGATCGAAGAGGCGTACATCTTGGGGACTAAAAAAATTTAAACAGGTGAAATGGATGTTTCTGGTGCTGTCGCAGCAGAGTGGAAAGAACGTCAGGCTTGATGCTTGTAATGGGTATGTGGGGGAACAAAAGGAACTCACCAGGAGCAGTGGACTGAGAAACAAAAAGAACTTGTGTAAACCAAAAAAAAGAGGAAAAAATGAACTTTGGACTAGCAAAAGATGTAAAAAAAAGGGTAAAAGCAATCCAAAGGCGAAGAAGACTGGGCTTGTTTAGAGCAACAGAAGGATGATCGTGAAAGGTGAACAAAGGTTGTGGTGTAGAAAGCGGATGAGGAAGGAAGAAAGAAATGGGGGTTGGAGGGTGGAGATTTATAGGGAGCTGTCCGGGAAGCATTCGAGAGTACAGCGTCAAGGCTCGATGCCACACTGAGACAGTCATGGGGAAAGCCGCGGCTAGGCTCGCTTCCTGTCAGCTTTCATATCCCCAGCGGTCCTCGCACACCGCTCCCAAACTACACCGCCAAGGAGCCTCCTGTCGCTTGTAAGGAAGACTTAGCGAGGTACGAGATGAGCTGCATTAAGCGAAACTCGACCCGCCATCCTCTTCCTTCTCTCCTCCCATCCCTCGATAGCCGAGCACTCCGCGGAGTTGAGAGAAGCAGCGATCGGACAGGTACGGCAAACACACGAGACGATCCCCCAGATCGGCACGTCCACGTCTGCGTCTGAGATGTCGCCAATCATATCCCGGCTCTCCACGCCCTGGTGGTCTTCTCAGGTATATTTCATGTGGGTCATCACTCCACGTTCATCATAGCATAAAACTTTAAGGTCTTCGTAACAGGTACACCTCTCAACCCATTCTCCCCATGGATGGAAATTGGGCACTCTGTGGCGGAGATGCGGCTTTACGGATACCGGGCTACATGGGAGCGGAGATGTAACTGACAAGTTGGGATGAACTTGTTTTTGTTTCAAAAATGTTTTTATTTATTTAGAACAAAGAAGAAAAAAAAAAAAAACGGATCATGAATTATTGATTGAGTCAGTTGAAATTATCTCAATCAATTATTTCAACCGACTTTTGCTTCTGAGTTGGGGAGGGGAGATCTTATGGAAAACACGAGCCCACTCTTTGAGAGACACAGCACTTGATGTCGAACCAACGTAAGGGCCAATGATGGCCTTCGATTTGAAGAAAATTTAGTGGTTATCACGCCTGTCTCTACACCGGGTATTTTGAAATGGTGGCGGAAAGTGTGAGGATTTCACTTGTAGGAAAGTGTAGCACAGCTCACAATTGACTTTTCTTTTCATTTTTCATTTCTGATGTGTTTCTTCATTTCATTTCTTGAGGACTCTTAACAAGTTGGGTGTATATCATTGACAGGCTTAAGGGCTTCAGGTTTCCATGTCCCTTTATCTATTGTGTTGGCAAAGTATCTTGGACCCAGAGGAATTTTGGGAATTTTGTGGTTCACAAAATTATCAGAAACCATATTTATTTAAGCCTAAACCTTGAATTTTTGCCAACCTGGCATCCTACTTGGAACTGACTGAAAGCATGCTTCCCCGGGGATGACCTTGACATATGTCCACCACCCACCTCATGGACAACCTACCTCATGCCTACCCCCCATGGCCCACCACCAATAATCAGTGCCACATATTTTGCTATTTATGTTAATAATCAATACCAACGGCTTTGGCGAGATACTCACAAACATGTCACAACCCGTACTTTTTGACTGTTCACAGCCTACCCGCTCACCATCTGCAAGTCCAAAAGTGCTCATTTGCTCCCAGTCTGCTGCTCTGGAAGTTGTGAAACCAAAATCCCCCAGTGCTCATCCTCAACAAACACCCTCATCCAAACCACAAGCAACTTCCGGGAAGGTTGAAGCTCTCAAGGTACGCTTGGTTCCTTTTTTTTAAAAAAAATCTCACAAAATTGAACTCAACCTGGTCAAAATTGTAGCCTGGCCAAGTCAACATCTTAACATCTACCAAGCTTTTCATGGCATCAAAATCTGGGAACAAGACAATCTGGACACCTATCACCCAAAAAAGACTTTATTGTCACAGTATTTGCTGAAGAAACAACCCTAGAGGTTTTCCAACAACTTGTTGTCGCTGGATGCAACACCAGGTTCACAAACTTGGGTTGGATTGTGGCAGAGTCACTGGAGAAGGGCCAACACAAGATCTTTTGTCAGGGCAGTCTGCCCCAAGTGAAAGGCTGGCTTAAATTCAATGGTGTGGATATCAACAACAACAAAGCTTTTCTCAAATGGATCAATGTTGCAGTCAAGTCACATAAATTGAATTCTAGAGTTGCCTTGAATTTGAAAATGACTAATCCAGCAGAAAACATCAAACACAGCAGGAGAAACTACTGGCCAAACAAGTTGCTCACCAGGAGGCTCAATCCCTCCACCAAAAGAGTGGTGAAGATAATGGCAATGAAGAGGAAGATGAGATCAACCTGGAAGATTGGAACAATTGTAACTTCCACATATGCAAAATTTACAAGGCTTATCCAGTCCTCCCCAAGTACAATTGAAAGATCCCAGTCTTTGTCAACCCTGGAAAAACCAATTGTTACATTCTGCCCACCATGGCAGCCTGCCAGAAATGGACAATGGACATTGTCCATTGGGTTTGTATCTTCAGGTTGACACCAAGAAACCTGGGGCAGACACTCACTCGCCCCTCAAAACTCTCTGGTACTTGTTTTGCACCCCTCCTTCTAAAATGCAGAATGTCCCATGGCCAGGACCCTCTTGGCTCAAGTGCCAGCCTAGCCCAAGTTTTTGCCAATGCAATCGCTGGAGCCACCATCAGGCATCAACAGGAATGCCATCCTGCATCAAGCTCAGATGAAGGATCAAACCACACTTATAGTGAAAGCCCAATTATTGATTATCTCAACTCCTTAAGGTTATCCAAAATCAACAAGGTACATGATATCCTGAGTGCAAATGATATCAATTCTCACAAGATTTTTGCTGGTTCCTCCTCCCTTGACCAAAAGGAAGTGCTCAGTCTTGGGCTTGCTTTGGGTGTTATTACCCAATTGTTTGATAATGTTAGTAAGCTTGAAAAACATTTAGCTAGGAATAAGTTTGCTTGATTTGTCCTCTATTCTTGAACCACAATGTTTAGTTAGCCAAACAGCTGTAACTGCACTTCTCACCACTAAATTTATGCAGTAAATCTGTTTTGTCTCATGACATCATAAGACAGCATCTGTTCTTATTATCCACCATTTGAGGCCCATATCCATGTAATGGGCTTTGTTTTTTTCTTTATTATATCTCCCTCTCTCTCTCTCAAACTTGCTGCTTACAATGTGCAGGAAATATATTCTTATTTTCAATCTTACTACTATATGCTTGGCTACTTGTTGGTCTCATTAGACTAGACCAACAAGAAGGACAAGAAATATGATGAAAAAAAAGCTATATTCAATCCTAATGACTATCAAGAGGAATAATTCTCAATGTTATCAACTGTTGACGTGATCACTAGGTATTGAATATAATGCACACCTTGATCCCTGCATAAGCCATTCCATTTGATGTGGCTAAATCATTGGGCTCATACCTCCATTGTAAAACCTGCCATCGTCCTTAGGAGCGGTGTGGTGCCTTTATAGGTGAGATGATAGCTGCAGGTCTCAGAAGTAGCTGCCGCTGACAGCATGGTGCACATGGAAAGCTGAGGCGGGCCAAAGGAAATTATTTTCAGGGCTTTTGGTATGCTGAGCGGATTATCCTTTGATTTTGTCAGCAGAAGAAGAATCAAGCTTTTGTAGGCAGCGGAGGGAAGGCACGGGCAAAGAAATTGGGTTTGGTTTTGGGGGCTCAAGCAGGCATCAGAGGAGGATTGGGCGGACAAGGGTTGTTCCGGAGGGCGC
>LAVV01014370.1:5013-19448 GCA_001263375.1 Puccinia sorghi
GAATAAAACGGGAGACATGTCACAGAATAGTCACGAATTCCTACACTCCCGGTGGCTGGTGAGAATGTGATTGAATGAAGTTGAAGGTGGGGTCGATACAATTGACTAAATTGCGTATTGAAGATTTTGAAGCTGATTTTGTTAACGCATCTGCTGTCATGTCGGTGGTGCTTATGAGTTTGATTCGAATGTTGTTGTACTTGACTTCTTGTCGAATACCTTTTGTTTTGAGATCTATATGTCGAGTCTTGGGATTTGAACCGAATTTCTTGACTTTGTCGTCCAATCCTTTGTTGTCAATTAAGTGTTGATTTGAGGATTTTAGCTTGAAGTCTTCATCACTCATCATGAGTCGCTCATTTAAATCTTCATCGTCAATGAGATGATTGGCTGCGTCAAGTTGAATGTTCCAGATTTCCGCCAAAAGAGCCTTTAGCCAGATACCTTCATGAAAGGCATCGACCAGGGGATTCAATTCGGCTTCTGTGGATGAATAAGTTATGCAGCGTTGTTTGGAGCTATTCCATGAAATGAGAGTACCAAAGAGAAAGCAAAGATATCCTGACTGAGAAGTCCTGTCTTGAGGATCGTCACCCCAAGATGCATCACTGAAGATTTGGAGAAGTTCATCCGGTTTCCTGACCTCCAAGGTGAGTTTGAGATCAGCTGTACCCTTGAGATATTGCCACACCTTTTTGACCTCGTGCCAATGTGTCATGCCAGGTTTGACTGAATAGCGAGCTAGGCTAGACACAGCGAAGCTGATATCTGGGCAAGTAAGCTGCGCGATGTGATTGAGCAGGCCAATTGCAGACCTGTAGTTGATGTTGAGTCTCTTGAATCTAGCGTGATCATCGTCGGTAGCGTCAACAAGTTTGATATTTGGAGTCATCGGAGTGGTAGAAGTTTTGCAATCCGTCAGACCCAATTCCTCCAAGCCGTGTTGAATGTGTTTAGGAAGTGAGAGCATGATCTTGTGGTTTTCTTTTTCGAACTTCATACCCAGGATAGTGTTGGGTTCATGGCAAGAGGAGTTGCTGAAGCGTTTGTCGAAAGCCTTCTCAAAGTCGTTGCCAGGTCCCACGAGAATTAGATCATCAACGTGGAAGAATAACATTGAAATGTTATTGTTGCAGATGTAGAGACAGGGATCACAGTTTGATTCTGTGAAACCGATTGAGTGCAACCATTTAGTGAGTGTCTCATACCAATTCTTGGGAGATTGCTTGAGTCCGTAAAGTGATTTCTTCAACTTGAGATATGGAGTTGGACGATTGACTCCTTTAGGAGTTCGAATAAAGACATCCTCAGTTAAAGGTGCGTGAAGAAAGGCGCCTTGGACGTCGAATTGAGTGATGAGCAAATTTTCGTGAAGCGAGTACAGCAGAATCATGCGGAGAGTGGAGACCTTCCCGGTGGGGGCGTAGGTTTCATCGTAGTCTGTGCCATAGATTTGATTGAACCCTTGAACACAAAGACGAGATTTGAATTTCAGTGGATCGCCGTGAGTGTTATCTTTGATCTTGAACACCCAGGTGGTATTCAATGGATTTGGAGGTTCGTCTTCGTAGTTCTCCCAAACCTCGTGATTCTCAATCAAATTAACCTCCTTTTCAATTGCTTCCTTCCAGTATTTTGAATCATGACATCTGATGGCCGACTCAAACGTGTTGGGCTCATAGTAATGGTGAAAACCGTAACGATTGGGCGGTTTAATTTGAGACCTGTCACGAAGAATTCTGGTTGGAGCTGGTTGAGGAGTATCAATGATTGCAGTTGGTGACGGTGAGTTGTTGATGGGCCTTAATTGATTTTCGACATCTGCATCAGAATCTATTGAGTCTTCTCGATCAGGTTCTGTTTCCCGGTGATCGGAAGGCGCTGCTGAGTCTTCTTGCGTTGGAACTGGATTGCCTCCAGCGGAACTATCCTCCACTTCCTCTGGAGTGCTGTTGTTAAGATCTTCTTCCAAGTCTACCCGTGTCACCTCTTCTGGCTTCTTCAAAAAGCATACGTGTTTGGTTTCCACTACTTTTCCCGAGATAGTCACAATTCGGTATGATTGCAGAGGAATGTTGAACCCCACAAGTAAACCTTCTTCTCCTTTCGGATCAAATTTCAATCCTTTTTGGTGATTCATGTTGAGAATGACAGCCAGCGTCCCAATTGCCTTCAATAAGTTGTCCGGAAACGGCCGACCATGCATGATTTCCCAGGGAGACTTGGAATGATTCTTGCGTGGTATTTGATTGAGTGCCAAACACAAAGACTTGAGTACTTCGTGCCAAAAGCGTTTTTGAATTTTTGATGAGCCAATTGTAGCACGAATTGATTCAACAATGGTTTGATTGGCCCTCTCCGCTCTACCGTTGTGTTCGGGATGGTAGGGTTCTGAGATCAGTCTTTTGATGTTGTTTTCATTCAAGAACCTGACTAACCTATTCCCAACAAACTCGCCTCCGCCATCGGAGCAGATCATTGATGGGAAGTAGCCCAGTCTGTTCTTCTCTGTTTCCAGAAGTCGAATAAGAACATCCGTCGTATCATCCTTGCGGACCAAAGGGAATCCCGCTAAGTATCCTGAGTGATTGTCGACAACAGTCAGAATGAAGCAATGTTTGAGGCTTGACTCGGGTTTGATAGGACCAATCAGGTCGAGATGTATTCTTTCAAACGGTTTTTTGACTAATTGAGAGTCTATCTTGAACGGCTGTTTGGTGATTTTTGCCAGAATACAAGATTTACATTCGAAATTGTCCTTTTCTGCTTGTGAAAAGGATTCGCCAAGCAAGTGATTGATTCGAGAGATAGAGGCATGACCATATTTCTCGTGAATTTCACGCAGCGTATCTTTACCGCTTGAAATTAGGGCAGTTTGGCTGGAGCCAACTTTGTTGGGATTGGTTACCAAGTAGAGATTGTTGATGACCTTGCCGTCAAAGACCCTTCTTCCCCCTTTCTTCACTAAGAAGCTAGTTCCTCTGGATTGAATGTTGCATCCCTTCGAATTTAACTCTCCAGCACTGATTAAATTTATCACAATACTGGGAACGTAGAGACAGTTGTCCAACAGAATGGTATTTGACCCCCAGACAAGCGTTACAGAGCCGCGTCCTTCGATAGGTAAAGTCGCACCTTGCTTTCCTGTCTTGATTTCATCGGACCTTTCCAAGTGAATATTATTGAAAAACTTGAGGTTGTTGAAGATGTGGGCCGAAGCGCCACTATCCAAAATTATTCGAGACTTGGGATTTCCTGGCTCTCTCCACGAGGTAAGCAAGGACATAAAATACCCCTCTTTCTCCTTTTCTTTTCCTTTCTCCTTGTTTGCTCTCCATTGCGCTTGAGAATCACGCCACCACTCAGGAGCTTTGTCGGGATGGAGGTGCCAGCAATTGTCGCTGGTGTGATTGGAATCCTGTCTGGGATTATGGTATCCAGATTTGCACCTTTTTGAAGCGTTTGAATTCCCATTTGATCCGGATTTCGAATTGTTTTGTTTCTGAGAGAAAAGAGCAGCTTCCGTGGATGTGGTGGTTGATTCTTTATTCTCGGCTTGAGCTTCGTTGTGAAACTGAATTAGATGATCGCAAACAAACTTGACATTCAGTTCCTTATCTGAATGCATGATTTGTCGTTTCAGATTTTGCATTGATGTCGGAAATTTAAAGAGAACCAAATATGCAAGGATATCTTGAGGTAAATCGATTCCCACGTCGACGAGCTTTTTGATCGCTACTTTGATGTCCGTAACAAATGCTTCAACAGCTTCTTCTCGAAATTTGACATATAGAAAGTCATTAAAGATTCGAGCTCGATTCGACGCCTGGGAGGAGGCAAAGCGCTCCTTTATCAATAGCCAAAGTTTCTGTGCCGATTCTCGATTATCGGCCGTGACCACATTGTTATGGGTCACGCTGTCCATTTTCGAAATGATGAGTAGGGTTAATTCCGCGTCATCCGACTCTCCTAAAGGTACGTTGACGTTGTTCAAGGCATTGAGAACCCCCCGTAACTTTAGGAGGGCGGTCATTTTGTCCTTCCAAATCGAATAGTTCTCCTCCGTCAGCTGAGGAATGGTTTCCAGAGCAGTTTTCAGCATGGCTTGATGAAAGCCATCATGTGTGTTGTTGTTCGCCATAGCAGGTAATGCCGCAGTTACTGGCGCCGCTTCCATTTGCTACACGTGTGATACCGCCGCTTCCAATGATCCTCTTGTGTTGGCCTCCTTTCGTCGCGAACCACGATTACGAAGGCAATCGGCTTTTAACCGTAAGAAATCTGAGAATAGATGTTTTGATTACGCAGACAAAAGCCAACACACTAAAGAAAAAGAATATCAGGAAAGAATAGCACGATGANTTAATTATATGATACCTGTCTAGCCCCTCAACATTATCCACCTTTGCTCCTTGCTAATCTTCCCCAGTCTTTGAAGGATATCTGCTTGTCTCTCAATGTTTAACTGGATGGACAAGTTTTCTAATCAGTGTCTCAACTAAATGGGTCTAGAAAACAAACACAAACATACTGTCTCCTCAAGGAAGCACTATCACAAAGCACACTCAATGCAACCTCAAGCACCCCTCTGGATCCAAGTATTTAACAGGTCTGCTGCATTCCTGAAACTTTGGAGGCAAGCAAACTTACCTCAGACCCCTCAAACAAAAATCCCCATCCCATCCCCCCCTCATGCCACCTCAAACCTCAAAACTTACCATTCCTGTACATTCTTCCTCACCTAGAAACCTGGTTGCAGTACAAAGATAGCCCCCGTGCTCCCCATCTGCCTTGGGAAGATGATGGATAAGTGAATCATGGATGAGGCCAGCCCATTGATCAACTGCTGCTGAGCAAGTTTGAGTGGTGCTTGAGCATGGCTGAATCACACAACTGCTGATTCAATGCTCAGGCCCAGCCATTTTCAGAAAGCCCCAGGAAAAAGGATGCTTGACTCAGGTTTATATACATAAAATTTACTACATAATGCACGAGTGACATAATATTTTTAATAAAATGGAATAGTGCCAGGATAACACACAATTTCAGTGCATGTCACCCAGCATGTTTTGACATGTAATTTGGCATGGTGTTTCCCCTTCCCCACATTCCAATACCACCTGTAAATCCTACGTAAGAGCTTAAATCTTGGTGAAGCTTGTCATTCATCCAAACCTTCAAGTTTATGGCAAGCACCTAACTAGTGTATAGTTAGGGATGATTGTGGTGGCTTTGGCTCTGAGATGGGACAAAACAGATCAAATTCATTCCCTTCCTTTCCATCTAGGTTTTTTTTATCCCTGGGAGGGATGGAATATTGCTGCAGCAAGGTCTTGGACGTGTAACCCCTTGTAGCTTAGAAAACCCGCCCCCCTTGCCAAAACAAAGATAAACAAGGGTTTCCCACAAATATTAGGAAATATAGAAAACAACCAATAAGAAATTTGAGAAAACCAAGTAAGAATGAGATAAGGAGGAGGAAAACAACATTTTGAGTGGGCATAATTAAGTTCTTCTGTCTGAAAAACTTTCAGGGCTTCAAGGACCTTGTAAAAACATTTGCTAATTTATCATGATGAGTATTTACCCAAGATAAAGTGGTTTTATTTTGAAAAAGAGCTTCATTTGTGATATAGAAGTCACAATCTGAGTGTATGGTGTGCTTGTTAGACACATCATCCGTCACTAAATGAAAAGTTGATTGGTTGTCACAGAATAGATGCGCAATAAATTGTTGAATTTTATGCTTCCAAGCTTGAAGTTGTAAGGTAAGTGGACAAAGAGGATTACAATTAAAGGGCAGAGAACTCAAAGAGAGTCACCAGGGATCAGGATGGTGCAAAATAAGAGGGAGAATAACCAGATTTCTTGGACTACCGTTACATAAGACGCACACATGCTACACTTGTTTAGGAAATTTTCTCACACCCAAGACTTCCCCTCGCATCATTGTAAGAGTGTGGTTATGCAAAGTTGTGTTTTTATTCATCTTATACTTTCTCTAGTCATGCAGGGCAGTCATCATTATGAAAACCTTGTACCGCGGCCTGTCAAACTTTTCCTCATTGATCATTTGGGAAAACTCTTTGGCTCGTTGCTGAAAAATCATCCATCGATTATTTTTCCTTTTATAGTTATTACGTGATACACTTTTTCTCAACTCGACCTCTCTCATCTCATGTATCTACATACAGAGGCCAGACTGAGATTACGTAATATGTGAAATCCTCGTGAAGTTCACAAGAGGGGCCTCGCATCGCTTTCCCATTCTCGTCTCCTTCTGCTTTGGATGAACTTTGCCGTTCCTTTGGAAATTGAAGAAAAATGTCGCAAATATGTATAATAACTATTCAAGGTTGTAATGACTCAAACCGGGCACTCTGCAGGAGTCCCGATGGCGGCGGTTAGCTACTGTTGTGTCCAGTTCCGGTTTCCCTAAAACGGTGAGGTTGGATTTAAGAAATCTGAGAATTGATGTTTTGATTACGCAGACAAAAGCCAACACACTAAAGAAAAAGAATATCAGGAAAGAATAGCACGATGAGATGAAAAGAAAGATAACCAACATAGAGTCATGAAGAGGCTGGTAGAATAAGAGAGCTGAGACGGAGGTTTGAAGGATGAGAGACAGGACAGGGACTGAGAGAGATGAGGTTAGTGAAAGAGCGCAGAGTTGAGGATTGAGATCAGATTCTCACCAGACAGAATAGAGGAGATGATGAGTGAGTGACAGGAGATGAGGAAGGTTGAAGAGTGAGATTGAGAGGAGAAGAGTGGTGAAGATTGAGGAGTGATTGAGGAAATGAAGAGAAGAGGAATGAGAAGAATGGGAAAGACAAGAGTGGTCGTGCAGAAAGAGAAGAGTAAAAATAGGAATAAAACGGGAGACATGTCACAGAATAGTCACGAATTCTTACAGGATTACTAACCTGAAGGAGTCCCGATGGCGGCGGTTTGCTACTGTTGCGTCCGGTTCTGGTTTCTCTAAAACGGTGAGGAGAAACTGGTTCCTTGCGCAACAGCAGGAAAACTATCTACATGACTGTGGCGCACACATGACAAACAAGATTTGGGACTGTAACAAGATTAGGTTTGAAAATTTCACAAACAAGTTAAACTCTGAACTCTAACACTCCCTCCCTTGTTTGTGACCTTGAGGCGGGTCGAAGACTTGAGGTTGAGTTTGCTGAGAGCCTTCTCAATGAGGTTGGGGCCTAGCCTCTTGGTGAAGATGTCGGCGAGTTGATCGTGGGTGTTGGTCCAGAGAATCTTGATGTTGTATTGTTGAATGAAGTCATTGATGAAGTAAAAAACTCTTGAAAGGTAACAAGTCTTCTTCTTTGATGTGTTATCTCCTGCAATGAGAGTGGCGGCTTCATTGTTGCAGTAGATTTCCATTGGTATGTTGTGTTTCATGTCGATGAGCAGGTTGTTCAGTTGAGCAAGCTGTTGAGAACCATCAGACAACACAATGTACTCCGCCGCGCAAGTCGACAAAGCTACCACGGTTTGACGTTTGGCACCCCAGGCCACTGATTTCCCGTTGTGTTTAATGAGGTAGCCGGAGGTGGATCGCTCATGTTCACCGCCCCAGTTGGCGTCTGACCAGAGCTGTAGTTTCCTCCCTCCGTCGTTGAACTTGAGAGACAGGTCTTTGGTGTGCTTCAGATACCCTATGAGGATATCCAAAGCGTCCCAATTTTGGCTGTATCTTGCTAGGAGGTTGACTGAGTAGGAGAGATCGGGTCTGGTTCCAGAGCAAAAGTACATCAGAGAACCAAGAGTTGAACGGTATGCAGTCTGTTCAATGGATTCACCGTAGTTGAGGGACAGTTCTGTTTCAGGCAGAGTGCATCGACGGGGAAAAGCAGGACAAGTGTAACCTTTGAGAATTTGGTCGACCATGATGTGTTGATGAAGAGACATCTTCCTGTCACAGTCTTGTATGTTGATGTAAGAGCTCAATTAGAGCTTTTCAATGAAAGTCGTAATTGGGTATCTATACAAGACTCAAAAGTCTTGGAGAGATTTCTAGAACCAAGGGATCAATTGCTAGCACGGTAGTGTAGTAAGATTTTGTCTCTACCCAAGAGAAATGATGAGAAGAAAGAAGGAGAAGAAAGGAGGAGAGAGATATAAGAGAGCGTACAATGAAGAAAGAGAAGAAGCCAAGATAGAGAAGGGGGGAATGCTTACCTAGCACGGTAGTGGAGTCAGATTTTGTCTCTACCAGGCTAGGGAGGTGCAGGGGGAATGAGAATAAATAGGGGAGCTGATTATGTAATTGGAGTCGTGAAACCTGAGTGAAGCGGGGGTGTCACAGTTGATGCCAACAATTTTGTCGACTTTCTCCGACCATTTCACCTCCATTTCAGTAGACATGGCCAGGTGGAGTTCTTTGAGGACTCTGGAAGAAGACGCCATGGCAAAACCGTCATCTACATGCAACCATATGACCACAAAATCGTGTCTTTTCCAGCAGATAAAGAGTGAGGGCTCAAGCTCACTAGCGACAAATCCGAGAGCTTCCATTTTCCCTTTGAAAACTTTCCACCAACAGTGTGCAGCTTGGCGGATGCCGTACATGGCTTTCTTCAAGCGCATAATTTTGCCCTTCCATTGAGGAAAAATTTCAACTGGTGGTTGGACATAAACTTCCTCTTCAATAGGACTATAGAGATACACTGAGCTAATGTCAAACGAGGCAGTCGGGTACTTGTTCTGACATGTGATGGAGATGAGCAAGTGTAGTGTGTTCAACGAGGCTGTTGGCGCGTAGGTTTCATTGCAATCAACACCAAGGGTTTGATTGAAGCCCTTGGCAACATACCTTGCTTGAAACTTGTTGATAGATCTGTTGGCCAGTCTTGATGGTGAAGACCCACCGGGCTCCAAGTACTTTCACGCCGTCATAAGGATTGACAGGTTCCCAGACTCCTAGAGTAAGGAACTTGTTGATCTTGTATTCTTCCACAAGTTTCCATTCAGCTCCATCAGGACCTGATAACGCAGTCTTGATGTTCTTTGGGATGTTGAATTCGGGTCCAACTGGTAGTTCAGCAATTGCTTTTAACTCAGCAGCATATATTTCAGCTGTCGGTTCATCACCAAGTACCAGTTTAATCTGACTGACTATGAAATCAATATCCGATTTTTTAACAGGTTTCTTGACTTCAAGGGATTGGGAATTGGGAAACAGAGCAGATTGCAAATGGATAATTTGACGCTGGAGGGGAGAGTAAAACAACCACCCGGCACCGCAACAGGGTAAGCAAGTAGGAAGCATTCAATCCCGCGCTCATCGAGTTTAGAAGCTTGGTTCTCCTTTGGCACGGTTACTATGGCTTTCGCACCAAATGGGTACAGCACATTTGGGGATGCTGGAGTCTTGAAAAGAGCTTCAAGAGGTGATGTCGACGCGCGCGTGTTTGGCAGTCTGTTATGAATGTATGATGCAGTCAAGTACATGTAGCTCCAATAGATCTTTGGGAGCTTACTGCTATGAAGCATAGTTCTCCCCATGTCACCGACGGTTCTGTTGAAGCGTTCAGCTTCACCATTCTGCTCTGGGTGGTAGGGGGACACTGGTGCCAGGTTTGTACCAATTTCTGCGAGTTGGTCTTTGAGCTTGTCAACATATTTGGCAGCATTGTCACATCAT
This sequence comes from Puccinia sorghi, assembly GCA_001263375.1. Classification (NCBI taxonomy): domain Eukaryota; kingdom Fungi; phylum Basidiomycota; class Pucciniomycetes; order Pucciniales; family Pucciniaceae; genus Puccinia; species Puccinia sorghi. The sequence goes on from LAVV01014370.1 coordinate 14,675, forward strand.
AGGTAAGAGGGTTTTTTTCTGCATACATTCTTCAGGTGTTGTACCCAAGACATGATTTTACCAGGCACATCACTTCTGCTTGGTAATACCACACAGAATGTGTATGTACTAGCGTGACCACGCATGGTTAGGAGAAAACGACAACCATTGATGTCTCGATCGAACGGACCTGCAACATTGGTCATACAGAGATCAAGAGGATTATTTCTTGGGATATTTGATTCAACTCCATTAGACTTGATGTCACGTACCTTGGATTTCGCGCATTGTACGCAGAAAAATGGCTTATGGTCGAGCTTGATGTCGGGGCAATGCGTTTTCAGGAAATGGCAGACAACCTTCTCAGAAACATGACCAAGGCATTGATGCCATAGGTACGGGTCATAGGATGGTCTTTGGGTGACTTTCTTTATCATTGCATTACATTGTTGTACTGAGACAGTCCAACAGTGGTTTGAGTAATTTAAACAAAAAAGAGTGCCAGAAGGATTGAACAAATTGGCTTTCAATCCCTCATGGACAAGTTGCCAGCCATTTTCCAGAAGTCCTCCGGTCAACAGTATTGAGCCGGGTATCCCAGGACAAAAGTAAATGTCTTCAATCTCCATCGTGCTCGTCAGTGTAGGGATTCTCAGGCTGCCAATGGAATTGATGTGTGCGACGTATTCAGAGACGGCCATGGAGATTAGCAAACATGAAGCTAATCGGGGTTTTTCAGTGAAGAAGGCTGAGCTACCACTCACATTGATGGTGGAGCCCGAGTCTAATAACACTGTCCCTTTGTTTGCATCTGGGATATTGATCTTACATAGTTGACCATTTGAGTGATTGGCAGGGGCAGTTCTGGTTGGAGGGATGTAGCAGGAGCTTTGCTTGCTGTGATTATCAGGAGGCGGGTCAATGCAGCCACGCCAAACGTTGTCCCAGAACGCATTACAATCCGAGTACCAGTGCCCAGTCTCTCTGCAGTAGAGACAAGCATAACCATATTGCGCCTTCAGCGATTCTGAGTGTCCCTTTCCTTGGTAGAAGGTGGCTTTCTCTACCAATAATTTGGATGAGTTCGGATTCAGACCGTTGGGCTGATTGTCTTTGTTACGCTTCTGCGGGGGGGTGTAGCAACCACGGGGTGCAGGCCAAACAGCTTGGACTGCCATTTCAACATCTGATGGGATTGAACCCGGCCCCAGGTCTCTGACGTTGCTAGCCTTGCTTAGAGCTGATTGGCTGATTGTAGTAACCTCACCAAATGTGGGGACAGAGGTCATATTGTCCAATGGCTGGCTGATTGAGTATTTGAAGGTCTTTGCTTTGACGCCAAGCGGAGCACTAGCAAGAGCTTGCATTATTAGGCCTCCTAACTTGTTCCTAGATATCTTGGCTCGTTCAATGTCTGACCAGACAGCACAGAAACGGGCTAGCCAGGCCTTGCTAGCGGAGGAACGTTCAGTTGCAAACTTCAGTAGTTGGTTGATGAGGATGATCTTGTGGTGTTGTCCTGACCTTTTGCACTTATTACGCAGGAGGGTGAAAAGATTGTCTGCGGAGGTAATTTCATCAGACTCAACAATTGTGAGGAGTGCTGTGTCAAGGGTGTTCCTAAGCAAGCTGGTGACCGCTTTGTTGCGAGCGTTATCGAGGGATTTGAGGAAGAGGGGTATTTTGAGGAAGGAGGTTGTAGGGAAAGCGTGTTGAATGGTCCAATCAACAGCTGTTTCCCACTCGCTATAATTGGATCTGTCAAAAGATAGGAGAGTCCTTCAAGGATTGACTTCGCAATAGACAGCCGCAGGACACTTGATGAACTGCTTCAGTAGGTAGTCGTCGAAGCTATTCGCAAGAGGGATTGAGTGTGCGTTGTGGGAAGCCAAAAGCTTGGCATTGAGGGAATTGATTTCATCGTTTTGCCAAAGAATCTTGGCGTTGAAATCGTTCTTCATTTTTTCGAACATCGCTTGAAATTGCATTTTGACTTCATTTATTTCAGCCATCTTTCTGTCGGGTTGAAACCTTAGGTGGGTTGATTCTTCTGAACTGGAGGAGGAAACTTTTGATGATCTTTCAAAATCGCTATCGCTCATCCAACCGTAATTGGGAAGCGCGAAACTCAGATGCGCAAACTCTCGTAGCCGGCTTTTAACCTGTAATGACTCAAACCGGGCACTCTGCAGGAGTCCCGATGGCAGCGGTGAGCTACCGTTGCGTCCGGTTCCGGTTTCCCTAAAACGGTGAGGAGAAACTGGTTCCTCGCGCAACGGCAGGAAAACTATCTACATGACTGCGGCGCACACATGACAAACAAGATTTGGGACTGTAACAAGATTAGGTTTGACAATGTCACAAAAGAGTTAAACTCTGAACTCTAACAAAGGTGATATACCAGTTCTGCCTCTCAAAAACTTGTCATCATGATCACTCGGAGCCTCCGAATCCATCCGCTGCGCGAACCAGCAGGCTGCGTCATCTCCATAAACATCCTTTCGTCACGATCATTGGATGTCATTCTTTACTTGTGACTGCTCAAGATACTGCTGCTGCCTTGCAAAATATCTTATTCGAAGGAACGCGTAGTACTCATTTTACAAGCAAAACCCACTCATCATAAAAGAGCCCCCGAACAGTTCAATGAAATGCTGTCAATGATACACAATCAATAAGCAGAGGTGTTGAACGACAACCTGCAAGTGAGTGCAGCTAGTTGTGGACAAAAAATATTCAACTGTGACTTGGCGTTGCATTTCAAGACGGGAGTTATAACGAGGGAATATTTTTCAAGTCAGCACATGCCATTGGGTCCACCGCTCCCCTACAATATGTATGCTACTAGGTCTTCCATGAAACTTTTTAACTTTGTTGTTGCGGAGGAAAGCACCACCGTCCCCGCCATCCTCATTTGTCAGGACCCATATGGGAATGACTATAAATAAGGGTGGTTGAGATCCTTGCCGCACAACACAAACCCCACTATGTTTCGCCTTGTCCTCACGGCATTGGCCTTTGTCGGTCTCTTCACCGGCTCCGCACAACCCGCCGGCATAAGTAATGCCAAGCTTTTCGGGCGAGGTGAGGTGTTTGAACCTACCCGAGACCTTTTGGGGTACCCGTCATCCTCCTCCCGACAAGTCCAATACCTTGATCATTGCGACGATGCCGACTTGTCCTTCCCAGGAAAAAGACTGATTGCTTTAGATAATGATGTAAGTCAACTTCAAACGCCAAAATTTCGTAGAGATATTTACAGTCAGCAATCACTAAATTACCAACGCATCAATTATAAGGGTGTACTCATACCCAGCGGGGCCGACGAGGATGATAAAGATAATGCCCGTGCCCTATTAGAGGCGCTGGGCCGTAATTCAAACAACGAGGTATGGGTTGTGTCCGCGCGGAGTTTATCAAGCTTGCGCTCACAGTACTCGGGTATTCCTGGGGTGAACCTCGCTGCAGAGCACGGGACGGTGCTGGAGCCTTATGGTGAAGGCGTGCAATCAGTTTCCATTGACGGAATGCCAGAAATACGAGAGGCAGTAGACAGTATAGCTGAAAGATATGGTACGTCGATCTCTGTGCCAGGTCCTGCCTATACGCAATAATTGAAGCCAAAGTTGCATGTTAACCCTATTCTTCTCTTGACGCCCTCAGATCAAATGGGAATGTTCGTCTTCGATACACGGAATGTTGTAGCATTCAAATACAACAGGAACTGGTATGGAAGTGAGTTTTCTAGTTCCTCCACAAGCTGATAGCGAGCGTCTCGACTGAAATATTTCGAACTTCAATCTCCAGCTGAGTATGCTGATGCCGCGCTTCGCGAGGTGCAAAGAATACTGCCACCGCACATTCCTCTGAGACAAGAGGCGGGAAAAGCGTATGGGGAGATCAAGGACCCCAGAATCGAGAAGGCTAATTTTGTTGCCAAGTTACTGCAATCGGGTCGTTTCAATAGCGGCATTGCGATGGGTGACCAGATCACTGACGAAGGCATGTTCCGAGCGATGAATACTTACCGATTCCACTCCGTCATCGTCAGTCGATCTTCCAGCCAGGAAACCCGGGCGAAAAACAAACTCTACGATGTCGAGGAGGTCCACCAGCTTCTCCGCCAGTTGACGTAGTTTCACCCAGCGGCGATGCCGTGTAGAGCCAAGCCATAAATGTTTTTTCTGAAACATTTCAGAAACTAGTTGGAATAGTGACATAAAAAAAGCAGAAAACAGTCTGATCAATCTCTAAATGCATTGCTGAATTCATGTGTAAGTTAACTAGAATTCATCCTGAACTATTGATTAAGCTGAACTGTATTCAAATAAACCCAAAAATGTCAGCTGGCTACTATGTTAGAGCCAACTAATAAATATAATTATAAAATAAAAATACCATTAAAAATCTAAGTATAAAATAAAAATACCCAACAAAAATATATATATCTCAAAATTCCCCAAATTGATTAATTTAATGTTGTGTGCACTTATAATTAATTTTATGGCCACTTGTGACGCTCAGAAACCCCTGTTGAAGGTCTTCTGACGCCCCAAATGACGCATAAGGCATTAATTAAATGCATAAACATTATATATAATTAAATATAAACTTATATAAACATAAAAGAGGATTTGAGACGAACATAAACTTGGATACAGAAGTTCCCACACAAATACAAGTCTTCTGTGTATTCTAGCCCCCAAAAGCACTAGTTTGTTGCATCAGAGGACGCTCTGATGACCAGTACATCACCCCTGAAACTTGGAAGACTTTACTACGACCAGAACAAGGG
>LAVV01014381.1:10285-20355 GCA_001263375.1 Puccinia sorghi
TAATCCATTTCAGGTCAAGTGTAATAATTCTGGGGTGTTATAATTTTCATTTTTTGGATTTTTTTCCACAGTTTTTTTTTCACTACATTTTGTTAAATTGAAATCAAATAGGTTGAACCCTTGGGTTTTAAACCATTGAGACTTTGGGAATAAAATTTAAAATTACCCAAATTCATTGCTTTTCAATCAGAAAAAAATATTCAGAAAGCCTCCAATTTCTTTTTTTTTGGAAGAATAAACTTTTCCATTAAATTATTCACCCTAAAAAGTGTGATGAAAAAATTATCATCATCAAATTTGTTTAAATTTGACCCCCCAAAAAAATAATGAAAACATAATCCACATTTTAAGAAATTTGACCTGCAACCCCCATTTGTGTACTGCAAATTGGTTAACCAGCAGTGCAACTTCCAGTGGTTCACAGAACCAAAGAACCCCCATATGTTATCCTGATCTCCAAGTAAGTTTCATTGCATATACAGGTTCCAGTTTGGCACAGTCTCATTTACTACACTACACTGTTTGACCAATATCCTTTCCTCACATTCCAAACGGTTTTGTGTTATTTCAAGCCAGGAAACACTTGAACAAGGCAGCTTTCTTTGATAAAACAATTTTAACCAATATTATATTATCTGGATCTCTTTAATGCTAAAAAGGCAGAATATCTGAATATAAAATGCTACAGAGCAAAGCAGTGTACTTGAAATATATGGACAAGTTTTTTGGAAGTCTGATATTTCTCCTTTTCCCTTCCTGATTCTTTTTTATTCTTTTTTATTATTATATTATCATTAAACTGTATTCAAATTCAATCATCTATCCAGATTGTTGTGGGCTGAATCATGATTATTAAATTAACTTGTTTTTTTGATTTCTTGGCACACCTTTTAGTCTATGAACCCTGAGTAGTAATCACTATCATTTACTCGAGTTCTGTTTCTGAGTTTTATTCTTTTTACGCACTTTTCTTTGATTGGTTTTGATTTTTTTTTTTTTTGCTTTCTATACCACATATTGACCAGATTGTGTAAGTAGTCTATTCGCCATAAATTTGATGATTGGTTCTTTGCTTTATTTTTCCGCAACTTCGGCCAATTCAGTGAATAAATACACTGTCCTTATCTCAATTATTCTCCACCACTATTGAGCTTCAGTTAAAAGACTCAATAATGTTACACTATGCTACTAACATTTTTGAACATATACGTTTTATGAAATCAATGGACTAAAATATTTTCCTTCCTTCTTTTGGTTTACCCACCTTCTATAAGTAAAACTATAAACTGTTCAAGGCCTCCCATTTATTTATTTATTTCAAATGAATTAGTTTTTATTTTTAAAATAGAAGAAAGAAAGAACTTGAGCAGGATGTCCCAACTTGTGATACAAAAGCCATTGAGATATCAAGTTTACAAAAGATTCCAGTTGGGTTGAGAAATACATTTCAGGAAATGTGTTTAGAAGCCTGAAATTTTCCTGGCTCTGAAATGACCATAATAATAATGCATGAATGAGGAAGGAGAATATTAGCAAATAAGATAAAAATGAGATTCCAATAAACAGACACCAGAATTATCATGTTAAAACAAATTTTCCAAATTCTCAGTCTATCACTTGATTTTTTTAATGAAACTTATATCTTTTTCGCTCTTTTCCTACACACATCCTATTTCATTCTTCTGATGCACTGTATCTTTGATAATATTGTAGACTAAAATTCCTTATTTTCTTATTATTTCACTGAAAAAAAAAATTACTCTGTTTTGTATTGAAAAAGTGAAAAGGAAGGTTTTGTACTGTGGGAATCAAACCCACAACCTCAGAATTCATGATTGATGCTCTAACCATTGAGCTAAGTATGCATTGCTAATGTTTAATACATTATTTATGTACAGCTTGTGTGTGGTGTTTTGCCTTGAATGCTGTTAGGAAGTCTCACATGGATGTGTTGGAAAATTTCTATCAAGCAGTGCCTAGTTTGACACTTCAACATATTGGAATGACTGTTACATTAAATTAATTCCTCAAATTTGTTTGAGAGGTGACACTAGTCAGAAACTCACTGACATGGATAGAAAATCTGTGATGCTACGGAATGAGAGATTTTCTATGTTGGTATCAGGTAATCTTTGATATTACTGAAAAATAATTTAAAGAAAAAAAATTGTAGTATGAGTGTCAACTCTCCAATGAAAATCCTCCTTTAAACCCTTTTGCTTTATGATTCATCCCAGAAAAAGATTCTGAATTTTCTACTTGAGTTCTTAAGGGTGAGAAAATTTGAATCTGACCCTTGTTAAACTCTAAAATATTCACTCCATAATTTCCACAACTGCCCATATCCAGAGCAAAACAAATTTTCACTTATGCACAAACCTAACCTAGCCAATCTGCACCAATAAAAACAAGCAACCAGTTGCTACTTGATTTTCTTTTTGTTTACACACATTATATCTTGTGAAGAATAAGAGAGGCTAGTAAGTGAATATTCAATATTCAATCATCAAGGCATCAAGTCATCAAGTCATCAAGACACTAATCTCATTTCTTTTTATCCTCTTCCCACTTTTGTTTACCCAATTCCAGATCATACTTTCTTGCATGTCACTTATACTCATCATTCATTCTTCATAATAATCATTCCATAACCTAATCTCTCTTTTTTCTTCCTTTTTATTTTCAATCTGAGTTGTATAGTGGTGTCATCAGGTTGTTGCCGTAATTCTTAAACCTAATATCAACTCCTCCAATAGGTTAGCAACATGTTTTTCATCTCATTCACTCCTCCAATAGAGATTCCACTCTTTTAAAAAGGGGGTTCAACACGGTACCCACCCACTTTGGATCTGTGACTCAAAGGACATTGCGGCGCTGGTCCAGGTGGGTTGTGGAACCAATTTTCAGTACGCAAATGGGGGTTGCGGGTCTAATTCCTAAAATGTGGAATTTTGTGTCATTAATTTTTTTGGGGGTCAAATTGAAAAAAAATTGATCATAATTATCTCTGCACATTCACTTTTTAGGGTGAGAAATCCAATAGTCAAGTTCATTTCTCCAAAAAAAAATATGGTATTTTTGGTAACACACCCGGCTTTCTAAATGTAGTTTTTTCTGATTTCAAAGCAATGAATTTTGTTCAATTTGATGTTTTTCCCACACTTTCAACATTTTGAAACACAATGGTTCAATTTATTTCAAGTTTAATTTAATAAAATCATGTGAAAAATAACTGTGGAAAAAGTCCAAAAAATAAAATTACAACACCAAAAATGGGAGATTTATTACATTTAACCTAAGATAGATCAAACCATTGTACTTTAAATATGTTGAAAGTGTGGGAATTTTTTTTAAATTGAGACCAAATTTCATTGCTTTGAAATCAGAAAAAGATACATTCAGAAAGCCAGGTGTGTTACCAAAAATATTAAAAAAAACATTTTGGAGAAATGAGCTTGACCATTAAATTCCTCACCCTACAAAGTGTAGGTACAGAAATTATTATGATCAATTTTTTTGCAATTTGACCCCCAAAAAAATTAATGAAACAAACTTCCGCATTTTAGGAATTAGACCCGCAACCCCCATTTGTGTACTGAAAATTGGTTCCGTGACCCCCACCTGGACCAGTGCCGCGACGTCCTGTGGGTCGCAGATCCAAATTGGGTGGGTCGTGTGTTGAACCCCCTTTAGAAATTACAAACCTTAATATCTACCCCATGTATACGTAGATTGATAGACAGATACTAGCCTCTCTGCTCCCAAAACCATTAATTCACTCTCCCCCACCCTCTGAACATACCTCAAAGACAAACCCTCCATTTATTTCCACTCCTCACTGCACAATGTGCTGATTTAGCCACCCTAGCTTCCACCCACCCCTTGAGACTCTTCTGGCAACCATACCCAAACCCCTTTTTACTTGAAGACTACTTTGGCTGGTCCCCTTAATCAACTCCCGGATTAACCCTTGTACTCCCAAAACCATTCAATGCCTGCTTGAGCCCCCAGTAATCACCTAATGAATCCCCACTTTTTCTCCACTTCTGAAAACTGAAGTGCATTCCTCTTCTCAGAAAAGGATTGATATTCTTGATTGTTTTTTTTTTGCCAAATTTGCTTATTTCTGCCTTCATGATGCCCTCATCCACTCACGGTACCAACAGCTGAGCCACTGTGCTGCTGCCTTTCCAATAAAATCTCCCCACAGTCTAGATCAGTGTATCTTTTCAGTACATCCAATTTATTAATAAGACATTTTTCACTTCCTTTGTTTTTATTGTATGTTTTGAAAAAGAAAATACCAATTCCCTGGTCCCAACCAAATTTCACCATCTTGTTTTGCTGGATATTTTAAAATAAATCATATTCAACTTCAGCTAGCTTAAACCTAACTTCCAGTCAAACAAACTGTTTTTATCCAAGTAAATTCTGACACTTTTACAAAAAATCAATAGAATAATACAAACAAAGACCTGCTGACTAGTTCCCTTAAACAATACCTGGTTTGGCTTTCGAAATTTAACCCCTGAACATAATGCCACCTGTGATGAAGATCTTGTGGGTTATGAGGTGACATCTGTCATCAAAATCTTCCCTCAGACTGTTTCCTCATTGAATAGTGCTTGCCTATTTTCTTTCAACTGGAAGAAATAAATTAAAATGATTGATGTACACTATTAGATTAATACTGAAATTAAGCTGAGTTGGTTCAATGATATCAAATCAAAGAGTGTATCAAGCCAATTCAATTTATCATGAATCAAAATTTGATTGTTTGATGAGAAGAAGACAATGGAAATAGTTTTGAAAGTAATTTGTTGGGAGAAGACCATGAAGTCAATGATGAGCAGATGTCACAAATTTTGAGTTGGTTTGAATTGATCTCAACAGCTTTGATGAACTGATTTAATATAGACCCAAGGGAATCATTTACGTTACAACAACATTAACCAGGTTGAGTTCACCCCAGATTAACTAGAATCAGGCCTACATCAATTAAGTTTGGTTTTCTGGTAGTGTGTAATGAATTTTGAGGCCTAATTTGGGTGGTTCCCTGAACCTCTGGTTAAGGGAACTTCCACTGACCTCCAAAGTAAGGGCTTGCCGCCAAATTCCTGTCAGATTCCACAATTGGAATCGTAATCTTCCAAAGAAATGTGGAAGAGAAACATCTCTTGACACAGAACCAGGTAAGCAGATCTTAAACTCTGTCTATTCCCAAAAACGCAAGCTTACTAATCCATCTGTTTGTGCCGCAGTCCAAATCACAAAGATGAGCAGCACACACTACAAGATAGGAGAAAATCAAGTCAAGAACCAGGTGAAGAAAACAAATACCAAGCGCAGTCCACCATCTCAGCTCACTCCATTTCAGACCAGAAGCAATAGCATCACACAAAATGAGATAGGGGGTAGATACAATGAGATGTGAAAAGAAGAAATGGGGACCACTCAGTCTTTGTGAGTCATCTTCCGGCTGGCTAGATTCATCAGCTAACAGAAATTCACTGCTTCATACATAACAAACAATCAATTTACATCTTGTTAGCTACAGGTATCAAAAACAGTCCAAAGGAGTAAGTGAAATAAAATAATTGTGTGAGAAATACAGAGAAAGACAACTGATGCTGAAAATGATGCTGCTGACAGAACAAACATTGATTTGATTCTCAGCAGAGGTTTGTCCTGCTGAACTTGCAAGGCAACCAATAAGGCAGCAAGCACTAGTGAAAAAGGTTAATACCTTCTTTTGATCAAGATACATAGACATAACAAAACCAATATTTTTTTCTACAGAAAAACACAATCTGTTTTCTTTTTATCCTTCCATCAACCACACTGTCTTAGACTTCTTCTTTTCATTCAATCTTATCACCAACAATGAATCCAAAACAGAGCGTGAGCAAATCATTCTGCTCTTAGGTGAATATCAAGTCATTATATTTTATCTTTCATAAACAATCAAGATTGTAGATACTGGCTACTAGACATCTAACTAGAAATAAAATTCTCTTAGTTATCGCAAAGAATTTAAGTCCAAACCTTGGCCTGAGCCTTTTCCCAGTTTTGGTGGAGGAAATTTCCCCCCTTTTTACATGTCCTTTGTAAGCAAAAAGCTTGTCACCAGTTGTACCATTAGAATCACCTGATTTCTGCACTTTTGATGGTTGACATCAGTCCCTTTTGTGATTAGTGGACCTCTTGCAATAAATTAATGAAGTTTCATTCCATCATCAGGTCACAAATCCTTGGATGCTTATCACATAAATTTCCCAATCTTCCAAATACAGACCAATCCTATACTTGGTTGCTTGCGTAAAAATGACTGCATACAAATGCCAAGGTCATACTGCATACTATGGAACTGAGGGCACTAGATGGGAAAATCAAAGTCTCACTTCCAATCATTGGAAGGAGCATCATTCCTGGACTTGCGAATTTAAAAAAGATCCACCAGGGAGGCGAGAAAGAAAGCTACATAGGCCTTTTCGCTTCATGGTCGTGGCACATCAGATGCGGGAAGAATTGAATTTCAAAAAAAAAAAAAAAAAAACATAAAAAAGGTCGACAAATGGCGAACCGCTCACGCCAAACAAAAAAGGGACTTGAGCTGCAAGCACCTTCTTCGGAAGCTTGCTTCGCGAGTCCCGAAGTTGGGGCTTGAGTTAAGCCAGTGAATTTGCGAAGAGACTCACCAGCCCTTCACAACCAGGCTTTTCTTGAAAGGTACAATTGCTCTTGGGGTCAGGACCCGGCGCCGCTCGCACTTCATTTATTGAATATGCATTTGCACCATTCCGGTACCCACTTGTGGCTGCGCAGCGTGGTTGCGGACCCACGAGTAATCCGGACATCATGAGTTAGGTCAAGAATGATGAGAGATGTTGGGGGAGCACTCGACTATAAGAATGGCCCCATCGGCCCTAGGACGGAATCCCCATACATATAAAACTGAAAGCATCGACTTACCAAAGATTCAAGCCCTGAGCGGTGTAACGAACCGGTCGGGATCCCATGCTTTTATTTTATATGGCGTCGATTGCAAGAGTGAACGCCGGACTACCCTTACTAATGCTCGCTGGGAACCCCTTCCTCGCCATGCTCTTGGACATCAAGCTCGTCTTCGGGTGGACTTGTGTGTCTAAGATCGCGTCTTGGTTGTCTGCTCACGAGCTTCGCGGAGCAGCCCACATTCCTTTGCTCCTCTCTTCTCCTCCATGATATTGAACTCTTGTAGTAATGTAGCAATGTCAAAAAAGAAGCCACGCTGTCTTTCTTGTGAGGCCTGACCTTCCTGCTCGTCTCGAAAACTGTCCGTTCGCCCTTCCACCCCATGCCTGGTTGGACACTGACGACATCCTTGCTTGGAAGTTCATCTTGCACTGCCTAGCCTATTCCTCCTGCACTTGTCTCGGCATCTCATTGTGATCACAAGTCGCTTTCTCAGCCTGATCCCGAGGGGCAAAGGTGAGTGTCATCAATCAGCCTTGGGGGTGTCAGGAAAAGGGATCGAATGACAGCTTTGTGAAAGCGCATGGCAGTCAACATATCCCCTGCAGACAATGCCACGGTTCCTGGAGCCAACGCACCTGATTATTGAGAACCAACCAACTGGACGATGCACGTGAGTCGGGCCCATCAGCACCAAGCGATCCCGAGCGGTTCCCGGGCGGTGTCAGGAGCATCTGGGTTAACCACCCCACTAACGCGTCTGGGACAAACGCTCAGCCCCAAAGGACCCTGTCGACAATTCGTACGTCCTCTCCCTCTCCCCCCATTCAAGAGAAATAATCATAATCATAATCCGATGGTTGCTCTTTCCTCCCCTTGATTCCTTCCAGTCGCTCGCTTACGGCCAATGTGTCGCTGATAGCTACCAGCTCGTCGAGAAAAACTCGTGCAAGATGGAGTTCGAAAACTTTAAACAATGCGTCCAAAAATCCGTATGCTTCCTTTTTATTCTTACTGTCTGGTTTTTTTCCGCTGCTTCTTTCTTCCTTCATCGTTCGGTTTTCCCAATCATACTACAAAAATGATTCGCCGGGCCACCCGCTCTCCTTCTCTTTCTTTTGCTGCTGGACTTCTTCTCGTGTTAATGACACTGATTCCTTGTCGCAATTCTTCCTGTTCTATTTTCCCAACCCCATTCAAAATTAAACCAAATATCACTATACCGATATCTTTCTGTCCATGTGTAGGTTGGTAAGAAGTGGTAGGATTTTGGATGAAGAAAAAGAGAACTCAAATCCTTGCCGCAATTAAAAATAAGCGAGATTATAGTTCAACAAAAAACTTCTCTGACCATAGCCTGTCATCGTCTAGTGGTTAGGACACCAGGTTTTGATCAAGGTGGTCCTCTCGTAGTGTCCTGGTAACCTGGGTTCGACTCCCAGTGACAGGTTCGTGTTTTTGGGCCTCACGTTCTGGTGGTTGGCCGAAGATTTTTCATCTCTTTTCTTCCTGAGAATAAGTCAGTATAACTTCTGAAACGTGTTGTCTTACATGCAAACAAAGAGAATAAAAAGAAACAACTAGAGAGAAAAAATGCAAAACTGCAGGAAGGTTTGAACCAAGCAAGCTGATCAAAATACACTCAGGAGGTTCAATGGTTCTCAACAATTTTCACATTCTGGGGGAGTGTTGTGCAGTATCCCTCCACTCCCCAGAGGTGAAAATGTTCTAAGCTCAGCATATCTTGTGAAAAGGGGGTTTCAAAGTTGCATGGTGAAAGTGATTTGCCTGAATTTGGGCATAATAATGCATCTTTCACAAAGAAAAAAAAAACAAAAAAAAACTATGGAACTCAAGCTTTCAAAATTGATTCAAGTGGTTATTAGATATGACAGGGATGATCATAATTGCATGGTTTTTGGAAGCCCAAGGCTAAGAAGAAGAAAAAAAGAATGCCTATGAGTGTTGAGCCCATCAACTTCCCAGATTTGTTTGTGCTCCAGGGCAGGCCTGATGATCAGAGATGCCAGACTATCTCAAATCTTCTCCCCATAAAATGTGGGACCAAAGAGACTGCCCTCTCAAAAAAGAAATACAAATCAATTTGAGGGCCAATTGTGCTCCTATTTTATCCATCCAAACCTATCACCAGGTTGGATAATGTCTGGCACTTGCAATATAGAAGGTGCCATAAAAGGTACCAAGGGTGCCTTTGACATACTATCTATAGGGCACTTGTTATATGGAAGTGCCAGAATGTGTCCCCTGGTGTATATCCAACAGCACCTTCACCATCAATTTGGAACACACACCTTGCAAAACAGGCACACTCTCCTTGGTTTCTTTCTTGCCCCTGTGTTCCTTGATGCTTCATGTGTTTGGACAGCATGCTGCATCACTTGCTCATTCTCTCAGCCACTTTTAAAGCAACATAAATAAAAATTAACATACCCACTGGGGCAGAACAGCTCATCAGGTTCCCCCCCACCTCTCTTCCTCACAAGAATTGGTTTACATGAAGATAAGCAAAAACCTCTCTCAGAAACAGGTCTGGGTCTGTTGTAGTACATCTCCCTTGGCATGATAGAAAAACCACATTAGACCAGACAGATCATCCATTCCCATCACAAATATATCTTTGTTCCCATCAACTAGTGCAGTAGCTCACATTGCAGACCAGCTTTAACTTGAATTCAGAAGGATCACCACCACACACATTTTTTCTCATAAAAAACAAAAATCAGATCAAGAGCCAACAAGCCACAACCCCAACAACAAATAAGTAACACCTGAAACTAGTAAAAAAAGCAAAGCAAAAAAAAAGAACGGTAAGAGAAGAAGGGGGGTATATATAATAAGGCTTGGTGTGTATAGATAATATGGGAGTGTAAGCTGGCTGTGTATACAATCTGTTCCTGGGCCACAGAAGATCACAGACCATGTCACATTAGAGAACAGGAAAAAACATACAGCACAGAGTGTGAGAGTGTGTGTGGCGCAGAGGAAAGAGTCCGAAAAGGGAAGGTTTTCTTTCATCTTTTTTTCTATATTTTGTGTCTTATATATTTTGATCAAGAGGGTTGAAGAATAGTCGGCGCAGAAGGAGAGGAAGGAGG
>LAVV01014382.1:12074-34383 GCA_001263375.1 Puccinia sorghi
CCAAAAGGCTATGAGACTGGCTGAAATGTCCAGTACAATTAGGATGTTACAGTGTCACATACCTTTGACACCCTAAAGCAGAAGTGCACAAGCTTATCCCATCAGTAGAAAATGATTCTTAGGTTAGATTGATTGCACTTTGATAGATAGAGTAGAATAAAATGAGGAATCAACTTTCATGAAGTTACCAAGCAGAAATGGTCAGAGAAGGATCATTAGAAGTGTTTGAGAGCCAAGATTCATCATATATTTTGATTAAAGATGGAGGGGAATACATCCCATATATTGTGAATATCAATGACAGTGATTGGTGGCTCTATCCCTAAAAAAAGCTTGCCTATTTCTTCTGAGAAAAAAATTGGTTAAACCCTCATTGATTCAGCTCCATCCGGGTGAATGCTGTTTGTAATGTGTTGGATGCTTCAGGTGGAGCAGGTACAAATCCATTTTGTTTGCCTTGCTCCTTTATGTGTAGCATCAATCTGCACTGCAACGGCTTGGAAGAATGCTCTTATTGTCCAGGTGGCGCTTTAATTTGTTTTAGTTGTTTTTCCATTCATCTAGGATGCATTGTATGAGGGGGGTCCATAGGTAGAGGAACAATAACCTGGTGGGGAAGCAGGAGGGTCAGTATTGTGTGGCATGTTCATAATTAATGATGTGTTGCTTACTCTTTCAAGGAGTCTTCAGGGTTGTAGTAATCCTGTTCAAAAGCATGTAAGAGCTTGTTTATGAGATCACTGTTGTACTGTTTCATTAGCTGGGATCACATAAATTTAATCTTCATTGTGGGTAAGTTTGGTGAAGAGGTGGGACTTTGTAGGATTGCTAGATTCTGGGTTGTATTGTTCTGTCAGGTTTATTTGATGGCCAGGCATGTGAATTGTTTCAGTCCTTGGGTCAGTTGATTTCCTCCTGGGAATTCCTCCACACAACTCGACAAGTTGAAGGTACACTGAAAAAAAAACCTGCTAAACTGCAGTTGACATGCAGAAACTCCCAGGAAGCTTCTGTTGTGACTCAAACCTTTCTCCAAGAGTGATTCAACCAAGCTTTGATGCACAGTCACTGTGCAGTATTTCCAAAATGCATTTACATTTTAGTTTAGATGACAGCTTGGCTGGAGCATGCTGCATGTCAACTGCAGGCAGTTGAGAAAGTTTTTTTTTTTGGCAGTGGTAGTAACATCCAATGTGGCAAGGGTCATTGTTGGTGACATGAAAGTATATCCCTGGAATCTTGCGGCTACAAGCATCAATGAATCCATACAAAATAATCCCAAATTATTTAAGTTTGTTGTGCCCATCAGTGTACCATATAAAATTGGGCCCAGGCGTCTTGAATACTCTTTGTTTGAGTACCCGCTTTGACCAATTATCCACACCAACAGGGAAGGCAACAGTCATGCTGGCAGGTTGGAAAAGATGGAAATAACCAAGGATTTGTTAGCAATGATTCCAAATAAACAAAAAAGATAGATACATATATGCTCACTTGTGGACTGAAATTCCAAACTTGGTCTGCAGAAGTTGCTTCATCTTGCGGTAACCAACATTATGTTCGTTGGGTTTTTTTTGATGAATTTCAATAATACAGGATACAACTGTCTCTATGTCTACGTTTGGGGAGTCAAGGTCATCAATGTGTCTTGAAAACTTCATTGTGTTTAGCTTTCTTTTGAGGCTTTTCAAGGACTGGTTTTAGTTATGGCTTGTTGTAAGATCATGGTGAATCTGTTGGATGGTGAGGCCTCTGTTGAAGTATGTTGTAATTGTTTCCTTCAGGTTATCTGCCTGCTGATAGCCAAGTCAAATTAGTCCCCAGTCTTCCTTGCGGCAGGTCAAGGTCCTCTGAGATACTGTCAAGGAGTGTGTTTCTTCAAGCTTTTGTTGGATTTGAGGGTCTGTGAGACCAGATTCAACCATCTGGGTCATCTCTTCTTGGACTCTTCTTGGAATTGATTTCCCAATGTCCATAGGTTTACTCACATTGTTGAGACTGTGGATATTGTTGGAAGGTGGGATGAGTTCATTGTTCCAGGTGAGCTGGACTGGTTGTTATATTGGGTGTGTGTTGTGGGGTGGTTTTATGATATGACCAGATAACAGTGTATACTTGAGATGGACCAAAGCTTCTGATTGACTTCTGTATGGGAATGTCATGGAATATATTGGTTGTCACCGTGAAAGGTTACGCTAGCCAGCCCCATGTGGCCTATTTGGTGGTTGGATTCAAAATAAAAAAATTGCATATGGCCAGATTGGCGGTTGGATTTTTTTTTAAAAAAAACAACATGTTATCTAAATCTTTTTTGGTAATTTTTCATTTTTCCGTTTTTATGGCCAATTTGGCGCCTCCATAGACTTGTGCCCGACTCACCCCAATTTGGCTATGTGCCAAGTTAGCGTTGAGTTTGTGCCAAGCGTACTTGGGTATGTGCCAAGCTGCATCGGCCAAGCGTGCTTAGCTGTTTTTTTTTTTTTTTTTTTTTTTTTTTTTTTTTTTTTGGCTCAGCTTGGATGTGTGTCCAATCTGGAGAGGTGGTTCGATTCTTATTGATGGCTGTCAAATTTTGGCACCACCCTGAGTTTGGAGGACGCAGGGAGGAAGGAGGGTTGGAGGGACCTTCTCTTGAAGGTCGGTGAGTTGATGCACCGCTGATCCAGCCTGTTGGTGGGGACGCGAAAATGGAAAAGGACACCGTCGGTCACCAAGCCAAAGAGCCAAAGACGAGGGACCATCCTAGCTTCAGGTTGGAGGATCCATCGAGTGGCCCGGTGGTGTAGTAACGCGTGTTAATTGCACCTGCGCGACTGAGTTGGGAATTGCCTTATCGCTCATTGCTATGACTGCCGACGACCTATCGGAGACTTGCAGTAAAGCCATGCCTCCCGCAATTAGATAGCACTGTCCTACACATATGCATAGCATTTCTTTCGCCATTTTTGGGCCACTTGACGTTTTTGTGTGTTTACAGCTTGGAGGCGGAGCGTATCAGCGCGGTCTCTTTGCCATTGGCGGGGCTAAGGAGGGATTGCACAAAAGAAAAAATGAGGGACCCGTTGCGAGTGGATCTGATATAGGATTACCACGAATAAGGCAGGAGTCGGGGGTTGGAAGGCTGGAGAGTTGGGGAGACAATGGGAATTTTAGTGCGGCAAGCCTGTCTGAGAAGTTTGCCCCCGCCGGCCGGCAAGGGACGGGCCTCGTCCGTCGTCTTGAGGCGTTTCATTTTTACCATTCAACTCCCTTCTCCCCCCCCCCAAAAAAAAAACACATGGCCGTTCATCCGGCGCACATGGAAGGTTGTCAGGCTAACAGGCAGTGCCATTGAGGCTCCCTCGTCAGCCGTGCAACCAATTTTTTTTTTGTTTCATACCGTAACTCTNTCCCAGCCGTAACTGAAAAAGGTCTTCAACGGGGAACCGGTGGTCTTCTCAGAGTTCATCAATCACTAAAAGTCCAGCTTCTTCAACCAAGACCACCACCACTGCACTCAATTGGCCTTGCAGAACCTCCGCCAGACCGGCACTGTGTTGACACCCAGTACTTTAACTCACAGGCCAGAGTGGGGGTTTGGTTTTGGGAGCTCAAGCAGGCATTGGAGAAGCATCAGGCAGATGAGAGTTGGTCTGGAGGGGGCTGATGTCAGCCTACCTGATTCCAAGGAAGGGTTATTAAAGAGCCATTGTGTTCAATGAAATGGCGTTAAAATTGGCAAATCCAACAAAGCATTGAAGCTTGATGAAATTGCGGGGAGGGGGCCAGTCGGATGCAGCTTTGAACTTGGTTGGGTCCATCTGCAGAAAATTACAGGAGATCAGGAGGCCGCGTTATTCAACTTCTCTTTTTGAAAATTTGCATTGTTCAGGTTTCAGCCAGAGGGTGTGCTTGCTCAGGGTCTCAAGGACAGTGCGGACGGATTAAGTCATTGAGATATTCTGAAACATCCTTGCCAATGCGTCCGAGGAAGATATGCTGCATGAAGTACTGAAAGTAGCCAGGTGCACCAGTTGGCCCAAAAGGCATGGTAAGGGGTGTGAATTGACCTGCACGGAAGATGAATGCTAACCTTACCTCATTGCCTTCCGCTACCCGCAGGTTGCCATAAACATTCCACAGATCCAGTTTGGTGAATTCTTCTGCATCTATGAGGCTGTCAGCAAGGTCCATGGTGAGGGGAAGTGGGTATTTGTCCTTGACAGTGACCGCATTGGGTTTGCAATAGTTGAAGCAAGGCTGCTGTTGAAACTTGTTGACTCAGTCACGTGAAACCTCAATAATTCTAGTGTGATACTCAAAGACTGTTGAAAAGAACCAGATGAGAAACTCAAAACATCATAAGTTGAAACCTAATCTCCCTGGTCAAACTCTCTCTGTCATTGACTGCCATTCACCACCCCAAAAAGGGATGCAATGTGTGCATATTGCCATTCTGAGTGCATAACAGAACAATAACTCCACTGCTACCCCCAAGAAACCACCCTCAAACATGGGCTATACACATTTGTAACCTCTTCCTCTGAAGCCCCATGACAAAGGCCATTGCTTGTAATTTTGTGGATGTAACAGCAGGTTTATAACTGAGTTACACTCTTGTAAGAAGGGAGTTATAAATTAGTAATTCCTAGGTCAGAGCAATGTTTCTATCAAGGAAACATATAATCACTGCCTCCCCTCTTGGTGTGGTGATTAGTCATTGACGCTTCTTCAAAAAACCATTCAATCAAAATCAGCCCACTTTTTTATCAGCAAAATACTCTTGAGGCTCCCTCGTCAGCCGTGCAACCAATTTTTTTTTTGTTTCATACCGTAACTCTTTATCACTCTCTACTTGCCGAAGACGCAGCGCTGAAACGGGGTTCAGATTGGTTTCCTGCTTTTCGCCTTCTTCTCAGCAACAGTCCTCTCTTACAAGCAAAGCCGCCACCCACAAACAGCTGCACCGGGTTAGAAGTACTATTAATCCTCTCCAACAAACAGCTCCTCGTCATCCACAAGCTTGCCGATAACTGTCCGTTCCACGACTTACAGGGAGATCAGCAAAAGCAGCTACCACCACCATCTACGGCAAAAACCTTAGGTAGAAACCACCAGTCTTTTCTTTGGGGGGAAAGGGGCTTATTCCATCTTGCCCGCCTACTTTCTTCTCTCCTTGACCATCGAATAAATATTTTCATGTTATCATCATCTCGAGCCCCAACTGGATACTGAGAGGTGTACAATCCGAGTAGGGCATCCCCAAAAGGATAGGAACGTGGTCAATGAACACACACAGAGAGAGAGTCTTGTTGGAAGAATCAAGTTAACCTGGTGGGTATACGACTAGCTCTGTTGCATCATCATCAATCATCAGATTGCTCCCAACCAGACCAGGCCCGAACTTGTCACCGGCGTTCTTCTCCTCATCAATCCATCACTTGAAGAAAAAAAAAAAAAGCAAGGTCAGAACCAAGTGAAGAAAAACCAGAGTGAAACAAGCCAATCAACCCACTGGAGTTTTTCTTTTTTCTTGGTCTTTTCGATCTTCAACTTCAAGTATCTCCCAAAGAAAGAACAACAAATCTGTCAATCCAATCGATCTCCCTCCTGACTTTTCCTGCCACTCGCAATTTTACTACTGGATTGCGGGTACACTTACAACACTTCTCGGGCCTTCGATCTTGGGCTCTTCCCTTCTCGGAGTCCATCTCCCTTATTTCTTCTCACGCCGGGCCCTCCAGCCTTGGCCATCGCTGCTACACCGGTGCACTTCCAGCACATTATAACTCGCTTCTCGCTATTCGCCCCCCTCCTCTGTCTTCTTGGTCGCCACAACTGGATACCTCCTAATTGTCTCTCTCTAACATACCGTCCTGAAAATCCCGAGGGGGAAGTTTCATTTTTCATTTTTCTCTCTTACCCTACCCTTTGATTGCCTTGATTGTATAGATACATAAATAATCAGAAACCTTTTTTTTTCTTTTCATTCCCCTTTTTCTATCACACTTTTATTTTTTATTATCATTTTCTTTTCGCGGCACAATGGCCTCTCCAAGCCAAAGCCTGTCTATAATCAACCATCCTCCGGAGGCGCCAAGTGCAGAAGCCCAACAGCAGGAGCTGAGCCAGCAAGTTCATCTGCAAGAACAGCCTTTCCAAGCTGAACATGATTTGATCGAGGAACAGTCAACTCCCTTCATCCAGTCTACCAGCAATGGCGGTAATAATAATGATAGCAATCGTTCTGACTCGGGACATTCATCCTCAGCTTCCTCTCTCCACCAATCTCAACAGCCCTTACTCGCGTCATCTTCATCAGCTGTTGCTGCAGTAGATGGACAGACCAGTGAAGCTATTGTTCAAATCCTTCAGCAAGATCATAAGCATCCCCCATCGGTCACGAAGATTACTAGCCTTAGTGCGATCCACCCCAATACTCCATCAGCCCGCAGTTCGGCCAAAGAGCTCCCGACGATTATCGCCACGCCTGCCTTAGACCCTTCTTCAACTTCCTCTCCTTCCTTCACCACACCGCACAAAAAACGGAGGGTACAATGGGTCGGGCTCAGAGAGAGGGATTCAACCGAGCTCGACGATTGGCCTTCTTCTTCCTCCCACCAGTCCCATCAACCCCATTCTTCCCCCTCCAACTCTAAGCCTGACTTTACTGGCACTGACCCTCTTTCCGATCACCCTCATCATCACCATCACCTCCATAACCGCAAACATTATCATCCTAATACTTCTTCTGCTCCTAGCTCATCCACTAGTCACCACTTCTCTCGTCCATTCTCCATCCGTCTACCTGCTCGCCCGACCCTCGAGCAGTTATCTCAACAGGTCGCTTCTCAGCATGCTAAGTCGGCTAGACGCCATCTAGTCCATTCTGAGGAGCCCTCTGATTCTCGTGAAAACTCAACCTCATCGCTCGCCCTCTCTACCCATAATAACACCAGAGCTAATTCATCATCTGCCTCTCAGAACATTAACCCTTACTTTCCTTCCACCGCCCCTACACTCACTCAGTCTCTCGATCCCTCCATCCCTCTCAACAAGTATCGTCACAATCTTTATCGCTTTCAGTTCTCCCGTTTCTTCTCTTCCAAACACACAGACTCCCCTCCAAGGAACGCTTATCGTTCCACCGGCTCCACCCCTATGGCCACCCCTGAACAATCTCGACCCGGAACTCCTGATTCTGATCTGGACATTGTTAGTATCTACCTCTCGTCTCCTTTTCTTTCTCCTTCCATCCCACTTTTTCTTTTCTTTTCTCCTTTTCTCTTGACTTCGCACTATTGTTGCCTATCCAGAGCTATATCAACGTCTGCTCCTTTTCTTTTTTTCTATCAAAGAAAACAAATTCGCAAAGCATATATACTTTTTTGCGCTTGCAATTATAATATTTGCAACCACATTCCTTCCCGAGATGCACCTTGAGACACAGAAATATGAGACTCTGCTCTTGACCCCAACGGCCGGCACCATGTGCAGTCCCTGCTCTGGTTAGCGGTAGGCCCGGCGCACGCTCAAGCCGCTTGCCGGCGCTGGAGCCGGCGGCCCATTAGCTTATTCATCATGTAATTAAGTACACAAGTGCATAAGTACATATAGGCCATCATTACATGTCGGCACGTGAATGCTAAACAAATAACGCATAATTCACTTCGATGATTTCACGTGGCGGTTGAGGATCTGAGATTGACCCCTTTGTTGTCATGCACATCTCGTCTTGCTTTGACATCTCCGGGTATTTTTGCACGTGAAAGTTACACTTTTTTTTTGTTGCTGACTCGGACCTTCTGGTTGCATGAAATGACGTCAACTTGTGACTTCAGCCGTTTGGAGAACGCGATGGCTTACCCTCCAACCCGAATCGCAAGCCGCGGACATTCACGCGCGAGGCCGCCAACCTCGTCTCTATGCACAAGTTCAACATGTCATCCTCCTTTCGTCGCAACCCCACCCCCGGCCAGGGATCCGGCCCGGGCGGTTTGGGAAAGCGGCTCGGTACGGCTGCCTCCCATAATGCCACCGTGCGTGAAAATCGCGTCCTCGGCGCCAGCATGTATTCTTCCGCCGCCGGCTCCAGTCGCACCGGCTTAAAGGGGGCCGGCATGCCGGTGAGCAATGGCGTGCTTAGCTCGCTGCTCCATCTCTACAATCATCCCTCGAGTGCCCAGTCTTCCTCGGCTACACTCATCAACTATGGCTCGGACGAGGAATCAGACATCGGTGAACCTAGCAGACGTTCCAGCTTGGATGGCTCCCATGCTCCACAGAAGAACATTCCGCCCACTCACCAACAGTCCGACGCGCACACTCAGACCACTCAAGGAAGCCATAACAACGACCTGCCCTCCTCCACGCCCTCGTCATTTGATGCTATCCTCATTACCAGACAGAAGCTCGCCCATGGACTCTCCAAGATTGTCAAAAAATTTGACCTGGAAAGGCCACCAGGCGCTCGTTCCAAGGCGGGGGTCGTTGGGGCCTTACAGGCCAGTGCTATGGCGCTCGGCGGGGTGGCCGCCCCATTAGCAAACCACATCGCACCGGCTGCGCAAAAATCGGGATTCCGATTGGCAAGATATACGCCGACAACTGCCGGTGATGCCTTGGAGACTCACTGCCCCGTGATCCCAGCTTTCACATTGAGTTCCGACGACCCTTACGGCCAGATGAGTCAAGCGGCCGCAGGAGACGAAGGTGGCGTAGCCAACAGTCCCCGAAGAGTGTCTAGCACTGGAATTCTTCGCAGGAGACACTCGGAAGAGGGGGTCATCGTGTCATCTGAGGTACCCACGCCCAACGGTCGCGCAGGCCCATTCGGACTTGCCTCGAGTTCCACCAGCAGCATGGGCTCGGTTTTCAAGTCCCGGATCCACAAGTCCGGTAGCATGGCTAGTCTCAAAGCGCTTGGAGACGCCATCAAGCCGACTAAATTTCACAATGAATCGGCGGTCCTCAAAGCCAAGAAATGCGGCTCGGCCTCGGGCAGTACGCCCGGGACGCCTTCCAAGGAGCTATATGGTAACGAGAAGTCGCCGGCCGTGACCCCGCTCGGCCTACCTTCCCATATCTTCAATCATTCCAACCAAGTGCCCGTCAAGGCCCATCAGCACAACCAGTACGCCCGCAGAAAACGCGAAAAGCGTCGCGAGGAAGAGATTTTTATTACCATGCATGTCGCCGCTATCCTCCAACGTCAACAGTTCATCCTCCAGCTCGCTAGGGCTTTGATGATGTTTGGTGGCCCCTCTCATCGACTCGAGTCTCAGGTCTTGGCTACCGCTAGGGTCTTGGAAATCGATTTACAAGTCGTCTTAATTTACTCGTCCGTATTCCCCTTATTATATAAATATATGTTGAAAGAATCTCAACGTCCTGACATTTATTTTTTATTCATTTATTTGAATGCAGGATCTGCATCTTCTCATTTCAAGATTCAGCTACTCACACATCTGAAACCAAGTTCATCAAGCAATCACCGAATGTTGATTTGGGTAAGTTGACGGACCTGGCCACCTTACATTGGGAAGTTGTGCATGACAAGATAGGAGTGCAAGAAGCAAGTCAAGAGATATCTCGGCTGATGCGAGCTCCACCAGAGTACTCAAGCTGGCAGACAATCGTAATTGGGGGATTGTGCAGTGCTTTTATTGGCCCAGCGGCGTTCAGCTCGAGCTTCCTGGACGTGCTCATCTCGGCGCCACTCGGTGCAGGACTCGTGGCCGCCCAGCTCTTCGTGGCCAGTAAGTCGGACGTCCTGTCCCAAATCTTTGAGATTGTCGTCACGGGCTTCACTAGCTTTGTCGCCGCCGCCCTCGCCTCCACCGGTTACTTTTGCTACTCTGCTGTCATTGCTTCCTCTATCGTACTCATCCTTCCCGGTTGGCTCGTCTGCTGCGCAGCCCTCGAGCTCCAATCCAGGAGCATCGTCTCCGGCAGTGTGCGCTTAATTTGGGCTGTCATTTATGCATGTCAGTGCTCCTTCACCTTTGATAAAAAACTTTTATATACCTTGAGGAGTAATAACTTATTGAGATGATTTTTTTTTTAGTATTTTTGGGTCTTGGTATTTCAGTGGGAGCGGAAGTCTGGACTTTATGTTCGGGCAAGGCAGTTCAGGTGGCAGTACAAGGAACCTGCGAGATGTCACACAGCCAAGATAGGTGGTACCACATGACGATCCCTCTGTGGTCGACGTTCATTGTGGTGCCAGGGTATGCGTTATTCCTAGCCATGCGGCAACAGGCGCGACTGAACTCGAAGGAGATATGGGTGATGGTAATCCTGGCATCAGGAGGATACACGGCGAACCACTTTGCTTCGCGGGCGTTCACAAATAGACCGGACATCAGCTCGGCCATGGGCTCGTTCGTGGTGGGCTTCCTGGCCAATATCTACGGCCGACTCTTTCAGGGAACCTCTTTCATCGTCGCCCTCGTCCCCATCCTTTTTCAGCTTCCTTCAGGCCTCGGAAATGGCGGCCTGCTCTACTTTGCTAATACTTCCGACTCTTCTCACTCCTTCACTTCCGGATTTCAAGTCGGTCAACAGCTCTTGGAGGTCTCCCTTGGCCTCGTCATTGGCCTCTTCCTCGCTACCGTCCTCGTCTATCCTTTTGGGAATAAGTTCGTCTCATTCCATCTCTGCCTCTAGCCTTGTCGGCTCACTTTTCTCATCACCTGGCCTTTCTTCCCTTCCTTTTTTTTCAGGAGAGGCGGTCTTATGGCATTCTGAGGATTCGAAAAAAAAGCTGTCATCCATGAGGTCACCGAAGACGCTCCCACCTCAACAATACCCCCCCCCCTCTCAAAAACGGACAATCCATCACAAACTGCAAAAAACCAAAAGAAGAACGAAATATTTTCCATCACTTTCATCAAGAAGAGAAGCTGACACCCTCTCGAGATCTCCCAACTACGCACCCGACAAATCATTTCCCGAATCAAAATGTAGCATTAGGTAACGACGAAACACGAAACAGTAAGAAGAAAACGTGGTTATTAGTATTGAAGATGGTGTGAATCCCTGAGGACTTTCCCCCAGCGTTTCGTCTGCTCAAGTCACGGTTCTTTGGATATCAATCCATCCATGCGTGTCGCCTCTCCCTCCTGACTTTTATTGTCTTCTTCATCGTCATCTCCCCTCAATAATAACGTTTAATAATAACTATATTTTCGCCGAATATTGGCCGAGCTGTTCTCCTTTCCTCCATCATAATCCCCCCAAAAAAAATATATATCGTTTTTATTTATTTATTGTTGTTTACCCCGCCCCCCCATCCTCATCCCCCTCACTCCTATCTCGTTTGAAATAACTTTTTTTTTCATTTGTTCGAAAAAAACAACTAATAATAGTAATAATAATTCTCCATTGCCTTTTTTCATTCCTTACATCAGTATGTGTGTTCCCCTGGTGGGGTATGTGTGGGGCTTGAAAGGGCTCTTTTTACTTCAGAATTTTTGTGTGTGTGGTTTTTTCTTTCTTTCTCTAGTTGGTGTAGGGTTACCCGCGTGTACTGTTCAATGTCAGTCCTCCCGCCGGGAGAGACGTAACAAGCTGGCTGGTTCTTTTCCTGTGATGCCCGCGATGATCTCTGCCAAGACTATTTTCCATTTGGTTCGCTGCTCAGCGTGCCTCTTGAATCATGGTGTGTATTAGGTGGGTTTGTGGTGGGTTGATGATTGATGGAAAGCTGGAAGGTGGAAGGCATCGTCTACGGGCCGGCTTTGTGCTGTGTTAGAGTCTAGACGACGTCTGGGAGCTGAGGAGGCGCGACCACGGACGTCGTGCTACAATATTGCGGACCGGCGAAGCGCCCGGCCTACCCTGGCGCAACAACAACCACTCTTCTGCTTTTTTGTTGGCTTTCAAGGCCGTCATGGATCATCCCGAGGAGAGTGTCGCTCAAGAGAAGAAGCACCGGTCCACCTCCGCCTCTCTCATCGCCGGCAGCGTCGGCGGCTTGTTGCAGGTCTTGGTCGGCCAACCCTTGGTATGTTTGCATCTCTCTCTCTGTTGAGCTTTCTTGGGCCGCTTTGGTTGCTTCGGAAAAGGACCTCCCTGGGCTGACTTCCCACACCTTATTATTCTGACACAGGACACCATTAAAACTCGGGCTCAAATCGCGCCCCCAGGTTCGTTTACTGGTCCCATGGACGTGGCCAGGAGGACATTGGCACAAGAGGGGTTCTTGGGGTTCTACAAAGGTAAGATCACGCATGAATATCTCGTAGGTTGAAAGAGCAGAATGGTAATGAAATAATGGACCAGGGACTCCACAGGAATGGCCTCACCTTTGGTGGGCGTAGCCGGAGTGAACTCGCTTCTCTTTGGCGCCTATGCCGTCTCTAAGCGGCTGGTGTCGCCCTATCCCGACCTTTCCGTCCTGCAAACTGCACTGGCTGGTAGGTACACTCTGCTCCCCCTTCTCTCCCATACTCCTTTTAAACTACTGACTACATAAATATACTTAATTGCTGCCTCGCAAACTTAGGCTCCATGGCTGGCGCCGTCAATAGTCTGCTCGCTTCGCCCGTCGAAATGTTCAAGGTTCGAATGCAGGCTCAATACGGCTCGTCCCACGACTTAAGGTCAGATCATTTTGCTTCCCCCCTCTTCCCAAGTATTCACCGGTGTAGGGTGTTTCTACTTCTTCCTCTTAGACTTCGAGACGCAGTACGATTGATGTGGCAGGAGTGGGGCTTTCGCAATGGAATCATGCGTGGGTTCTGGGTCAGTCCTCAAGCCTGCTTTTTTTTTTTCGAAGGCATGGGTTCATGGCCTATACCCTCTATCGTCCTTTGCACAGGTGACTGTTGCTCGGGAAATCCCTGCGTACGCCGGTAAGTTGTCGCGGTAGATGGTGCTGTTCTCTCCCTCTCAAAAAGAATCCAACCAAAGCACGCAAATTGATTTCACTGATTCTAGGATTTTATACCGGATTCGAGGTGAGCAAACGGGCGTTCCAGAAGCGATATGGATCGGCGGATCAGACCCTGCCAGTCTGGACGCTTCTGTGCAGCGGAGCTATGGGCGGAATCGGGTACTGGACGTGCTGCTACCCCCTTGGTGAGCATTATTCACCTATCCTATCTCACCAGACGTGCATCATAACAACAACTGTCCCCCCACGCACATATACAGACGTTATCAAGAGTCGCGTTCAGATGGCTGATCGACCTCCCCAAGGGATCAACTACATCGCCGACACATGGCGGAAGATTTGCAGGGAGGAAGGCGGGTGAGACTTGGCCTGTCACACACACTGACACCCTTGTTTGTTTGTTTTTCGCCAGCTGATCACACACCCTCTCCATCTGCTTCTAGTCGCGCTTTATTCCGCGGTTTGATGCCGACATGTAAGTGCTCATGTGAGGAAGCGCTATCAGGATCGTCGCACCCAAGCTAACATGTCGATGATGATAACGGTGGGGTTTTTTTGTGTGCAGATCTCCGCGCGTAAGTCCTCTCATTCCACTCCCTGTCCTTCCATGGCCATAAAAAACAAGTGTTAATCCTCACCCCCCCCCCCCCCCATTTCCCCCCATTCATCCGCTTTCGCATCTCTCTTGAGACACCCCTTCTCAGCGTCCCCGCCGCGGCTTCTACCTTCGTTGGCTACGAACTCACCATGGACTTCCTGGGTAAACACACCTCTAGCTTTTGATCTCTCTCTTACTTTTTTTTTTTTTCAACCCGTAAAAAAACAAATTCCTCTGCTTGATACTGTAAACCATGCTTATGAAGATGCGACCAAAAGAGAAAAAAAAAATTTGAAAGAGTGGGGTGTGTCAGGTCTGGGGAGGTAGTATTTGAAGGCTGAAGTGGCATATACTGCTCATGATTTTCACGCTCGGAGTGTAAGTGACTCCATTCAGACACCTACTCGAACATTGCCTCTTAGGAACTAATTAAATCTCAATAAGAGCAGCACAATCTGGCTATTTTGTGGTGCGTCTTGTTGGTAGATCATGTTTGGGGCAGATGTATCCACGAACCATATAGAGTTCATAATGGAAACACCCACAGTGTGCGTTCACACACACACACTTGCAACAGCTTGCTTTTCTTTTATTTTATTTTTGTTTTGAACCTTAGAAGCCCCCTGGATTTGCTCACATTTTACATAGCCGCCCTTCAATCGCACCTCTTGTTTGCTGGAGAGAGGCGTTGGGTCATATGAGACAACAACTGGGGATTTGTGTCCAGTATCTTGTCTGTTACCAGTGTGCTCAGAAGCTCTTCACGTTGAAATCAAGCCACCAACAACCCTTTTCAACTCATACTGCGGCCTCTTTCCTGGCATCCCCTGGCAGGAATACTACTAGTCACTACTATTCCTGTTGGATTCCCTTAACCAAATATATCCCTGGGAGCCATAAACACCCCTGATTTTCAGGCCCCAGTTTTTCCAAAATAAAACCCTGTTTATCAGGCTTGTAAATTTTGGAGGGTAGCAAAAAACACCTCTGCTTGCAGGCCCCTCCTTATTTTCCCTTTTTATGGCACTTTTGTGTGCATTTTTTTTTATTAGCACCATATCCCTTGGGCTATCCCTCCAAAGCACTTTTCCAAAGTGAATAGTTTCATTCTATCTTCTTTTACAATTTTTTTTTTAGCTGAATGTATTCTGTTCCTGGAATCCAGGAGGCTTACAATGCTGGTATACACAAGAGTCATCTGGTTGTTTTTATTATGGATGAGGTTGCTGCACCACAATGTCATACATAGAACCTCCATTTAATTCTCAATCTAATTCCTGAAAACATAAAATTAATAGGAAAAGCAGAGGATGAAAAGGGAAAGCCTAATGGATCAAAAGGCTGTGAGACATTGGATTCAAGACAAGAGTGTGGCACACACAACCTCAGTCATTTTTGATCTCCATGAGAAAAAAACAATCTCCGTTGGAATCAATAAACCAGAGGTCACATTTTCTTCACAAATGGGAAAATCAATCTCAGGTTATTCCCCAATTGTTTTTTTTTTTTTTTTTTGGAAACACCTCCAACCCTGTTTATGAAAGCAGTTTTCCCATCCCAATTTTGAAATTGTACAAAAAAAAAAAAACAGGAAGAACCTGCTCTCAAAAATTCGCAGGTCTGTGGTACAGGCCCTAAATGAAATGTTGATAGGGCTTGGAAGAACCTGTCTCTTGTGGAACCATACCACCCATGGCATGTGTGTCTTGAACGGTTCCCAGCCGTATTCAGGGTTGGACAATTGACCATGACCTCCCCTATGTTGGTACATGGAGATTTGATGTACAAGTCTTCGACTGCGCAATCTGTCACAAACCAGTTGTAGATACTATTTATAATGATTTTATGACTAAGTAAAAAAATCATCTTTTCCTGTCCACTCCCCAACACCCTGAGGTCGCTCCCCCCGAACCAGCTGCACTTTCGGGGGTAATCAGTCCCCCGCGGTGCTCCTGCGGAGACTTTTCGCGACAAGAATTTGTGAGCGCAGATCTCAGCACAGCAGGAAGAATCTCAACAGCAGCAAGAACTCAGAGAACGGGATGTCGCAGCAACGGCAGAGCTTGATTGGGTCGCAAGGGGCGGGACGAGTGGAGCACGAGGCGGAGGAGAGATCGATGGGCGAGCAACGGGAGACGCCAGGCGCGGGAACAGCAGCAGAGGAGCCGCCGTCTCACTGGGACATGTGGATGACCACGCTGGACCTCGCGAGCGACATGGCCGAGGTCCTCAAGGACGGCGTCGAGGAGGAGGTCGCCATGGTCTACGAGGCCCTCGACCAGACTTTCAAGTGGAACGAGCGCCGCAGAGAGCGCGTCGAGAACGCCCACAACGAACTCATCCGTCTTCAGTCCCCCTCCTCTCTCTGTCTCTCTCTCTCTCACACAAAATCTGCACTCTCGTTCCTGACTCTCCCCCTTTGCGCCCTCGCTTCCTTCGCTAGGCCTCAATCGCCAGATCGAGGCTAAAAAAGACGCCCTGGAGAAACTCAAATCTAACTCCACTGCCCGCGAAAACCAAGCGGAGATCTATGCTCTGGAACAGTTGGCATACGAGGAGGCCCGCAAAATCAAGGCGCGTCCCTCTCCGTCCATACCCGCGTTTAAGCGAAAAGAAGAGAAAATTCATCATGCGATGCTTTTTTTTTTGTCTCAGGAATTGGATGCTGGGATTGGCTCCATCAAGGCTCACACCTCCAAACTCCAGACTCAGATCCAGGAGCTCGAACAGTCCGACTCCACCCGCTCCCCCGAATTTGTGATTGGCGCGTCTGTGTGCGTCGCTGTCTGCTTCCTCCCATGCATGAAACTTCTCCAGCCATATCTTCCCCAACGTGGTACTACCGGAGCAATAACTCATCCTCTACTTGGAAATATTTCTTTCTCTCTTTTTTTTTTCTGGTAGGCTAAAAGCCAAGCTCTATCATGACCTCGGTTTCGTGCAAGTTCGCTCGCCTCTCCAAGAGTCCACCAATGCGCCGCAGTCAGACAAGCTGTTCATTCGTATGCTATTCCAAGTTAGACCTTTCCGCAATAACACACGAATGGTGGTCGGCTGATGTTTTCCTGTTGTTTTTTTTTTGTAAGGGTGTGATTCGAACTGCACGGCTTCTAGGGTCGTTCATAAGCCCAAGACTAACCGGGATGGATTTGCCCTCGCGAACGAGATATGGGATGCTATTTCATGACACCACTTCCTGCCGCTCTTGTTCTTCCCCTCATGTATAGTTAGTTATGATGGCCTTGTCTTGTGTAAACTTCATCTGCTTTTCACAGTCCAAAAGATTTCTGGCGAATGTTGTCATTATTTGAGTTGGGATGGTTCGAGAGGTTCGACAGCCCTAGAAAGCGCCTAGGATAAGCAAGGGCCATTCCAGGGGGGGGGGCTTCGAGAAGAAAAAAAAACATTAGAATGACGGACCTCGCGTCCCAGACGTCCTGAGAGTTAGGGCGTTCGAAGACGTTTTGGGCTTTGCGGAGGTTCCAGTGGAAGCTTTGCTGGTCGTTTGAGGGGTCGGAGTTATCGAAGTTGTATTTGAGGTTGAGACAGAAGCGGAAGTCGTGGAAAGAGAGTTTGCAGCGGTCGTAGTCGAGGTTGCCGAAGCGATAGATGGATTTGATCTGGTTCGAGACGGAATAACAGCCGAGTAATTTGTCGAAGCTCTTGAGACAGGACAGGGGCTCGTTGCCGGATATCTGCGAGTTCCGGCGCTGGAACTGCACCTCCTGCGCTATCCTGCTCTCTCGCTCGTGTTGTGCCTGCGTCCGGTCTTCCTGCTTCTTAGCAACCGATCTGTCCCCTCCTGTCTCCGCCGAGGCCTGCGTGTCCGTCCCGTCGCTCGGCTCTTGGCCCGCCGTCTCGCCCCTCCTCTTCCAAAACATTCGCCGTTGTTTTCTCTCTTGTTTTTCCCGAAACCCTCAGCTCCGACGGAGGGCCCTACTGGGACCACCCGGGGAGACACGGGGGCCCCTGACCTTCTGCCCCAGCGGGTTGGGTATTTTCAATCTGTCTTCATGTCACTCAACGCTCATTGTGCCAGTTCAGTAGACAGAAAAATATTGCCTTGCAAGTTGAGGTGCAGAAAGACCCACCATCAAATTCCCCCTAGGTCACAAAGCAAGTCTAGTCAGTTCTGCATGAGACCAAAAAATCAATCAGTTCACATAGGATAAATTTAGCTAACCAATTCTGGTTTCTTATTGAAGGATCAATCATGGCAGATTCTAGTTAGCCATATTACCACCAGGAATGATATATTTCATACTGACATACAACTCAGTTCTTATTCAGAACAAGATCATTGGATATACTGGTCGATCAATCTTCCGTGAAAAGTCCACATTCAACCTTTCCCATATCAAAATTCAAGTAAAACCTCTCAGAAATGAATGCTAGATCATAATTCTCACCAGGGAGATTCTCATAAATAGACATTATTGATGGGACATGTATTTGCAAAATTATACATACAAAAGCCTTCCCTCCCCTCTCCTACCTCAAACACCAGGAAAATGACTAAAAAAAAGTGTCCAGAAAACCCACCTATTTAAGGAAGAAGATATCCTTTGATTTATATTGAATTTGGGAGTCTCCGAAAATTAGGAGTGATTAGCTTAGTTAATTTAAAAGTAGACAATGAGATGGGAGTTGTCTTACTACATCAGATCCAAGTGCTGAAAAAGAAGGAGAACAATTGATGGAAAGGGGATAGTAAGGAACTGAAATTCCAAAACAGAGTCTCTATGGCCTGAACTCCTGATCTAGCCTCCACTCACAGTCTCTTTTCAATACCCTGATGGTATACTTTTTAAAGATCATTATCTCTCAATTGAGAGGGCCTAAATATATTTTCATGGAGTGTTTATTATCCCTCAATTTTTGTTTAATAAAACTTTTGGCCTCAAAACATGTACACAAATTGATCATAGAGGTGTACACCTGTTTTTGGGCTCCCAAATTACCACTTTTACAAAATACATGGTACATGTAAATTTCGGATGAGTGCCCTCAAGGGCCTGAAAATTTATAAGTGATTATAAATTCTTTGTCAAATTTAATATGATTTTGGGCCTCAGAAAATTCTCAAAATCAATCACAGAGGTGTAGCCATATTCTGAAATACTCTCCTATTAAAAATATCTTCAAAAAAAATTTATGAATACCCTTTTAGTGTATTCTCCATTCTTTGTGGCCATATAACATGGGAAATATTCCTCATGGACATGTACACATATATTTGGAGGCAGGCAATTTCCTACTTTTCCAAAAACCATGGTACACATAGGTTTTCAATGAGTGCAACCAAAGGTCTAAAAAGTATTCAAAAATTGGTATGACACCTTGAGTGTATGGTAAATGGTTTATGGCCTCAGAAAACGTAATTAATTTCTTATGGACACGTACACATATATTTGAGAGAAATTGTCTACTACTCCCAAGACCATGGTACATATAAATTTAGAAAAATTTGCCCCAAAGGTCTAGATCTTTTTCAATAAGTTAAGGGTTATAATCACTAATTTGAAAGTTTTCCTTGTTCCTTGGGGGCACTCATTCAGAAGTGATGTGTGTCATTTAGCCCAGAATTGCTGGTTTTGTAACCCCATTTTGATCAGTCTATACCTATAGCTGACTTAATCCCTCAAAAACCTTCAAAGGTACCAGCGGTGCAGCTGCCATCACACCCTGGATTATGTTGAAATTAACAATGCATTTACTAGTCATTAAATTTCTGATGAAATCAATAATGCATTTTCCAGATTTTTAGCAAGAGAGATTGGCTTGGGCAGGATTTCATCTAGAAGCTATGCCATTATACAAGAAGTACTGCCTTTATTAAACTAGGCTACCAAGTCTGTGCCTGATGTGTTGATTGTTGAAAACATGGCTTGCCCTCTATTGGATCCATAAGCTCACAGGATTGTGGTTCACACCAAGACACTGTGGATTACAATATTTCAACAATTTCCACACTTGATTTTTTTCAAGGATTCAGAGAAGCTTACTCTGATGACCAAAGAAGAAAAAACAATGAAAATTTTGTGTTGAAGGGGGTATGAATAGAATGGGGTGTGTTAATGAGCTCGCCATGTGAGGTTGGATAGGCTCTTTACACAAGGAATAAATGTTGATGGATGCTGCAAGTGATGTGGGCATTTAACCTTCCGTCACCTGCAAGCATCCTCAAAAGCCCATCTTGCGCCCCGGATTTGTCCTTGTCGATCCCCCGGCTTGTGTTCTTGAAATACAGTGCCTCTTGAGCCTCCGTGTCCACCTTGTCCTGATCCACCCGATCACATCCATGCAGAGCAACATCATGTAATATGCCTCCATCCACTACTGCCAGGTTGTCATTGTCTCACTATTTCATTACATTATTTGCCCTGGTGTAATCATGATTCACTGATACAAAAAAAAAAAAAAAGATAACCCAAAAAAGGAATTAAAAAGCTTCCCAAAATGAAAAATATATTGTTTAAATACGTCGAGATATAGACACGGCGAAACAAAAAAAAAATGACAACACCGAAAACCCCCCAAAGAAAGTGAGAGCAAACTGAGGAGATGAAAAAAAAATAATATGAAGAGCGTAGGAGATGTGAGAGGATGGAGATGAGGGAAAGGGCGGCGAGACTGCAAGAATGATATATGAAGGTGGTGATGATACAGGGCGAGCGAGAGGAACTGAAAAGCGTGGAATATCAGCTGCAATATCCAGTCGTAGTTGATGATGAAATGGTCGGGATGAGACGGGTGAGAGGGATGCTTGGGACTCGGAAAATTTCACAGGGTGCGGGAGATTTGTTTTTTTGTTCACTTGAGACTGTTTATTGTGAGAATTATTAGGATTGTGACTATTACTATTATGAGGGAGTGTAAGAAAAAAAAAAAAGAAAGTGAGGGTGGATAAAGAGAAAAATTAGACGCTTGCTTGATTGCTCGGAGTGGAAGAGGGCTTGCTTTCATCAGTAGTATTCAACTTCGAGCTGCAGTCTCAAAAAAGGGAAACTAATGGTCAACATTGCCACTCGTATAAGGGAGGCTGTATGAGAAGAAGCGTACGAATAGGAAGGCGACTCTCTGGGGATGAAGGATGTTAAGCCCGACAGGATTATAGACCAATTTATTGTACTGTTCGAGGGTATCCTTGAAGAGCGACATTTGCTGATGAAAAGCAGAACAACGGAGTATCAGTGAGAGTATGCAGACAACAGGAAGAGAGTTGATGTGTGTAGAGACGTACTCTTTTATGATGGGTTCCGAGCAGCCAGGGCGAGATGTATAGCGAGAGGACGGCGAGGGTGTTGTCGAGGATGGAGGAATAGGGGTCGTACGCGGAAGCGAGAATGAGGTTGAAGTCGTTGAGGGTATTTTGGAGTTGCAGGGGGCTGATCTAATCAGAGAGGAATAGAAGGAATTCAAACCAAGTGAAGCGAGGGGAAGAGAAGAAGAGCTGAATTACTGACTCGTCCTTCGAGCTCCTTGACCCAGCCGTCCCAGAACTGGACCCGACCGCTGGTGGCGCCCCGAGCGCTGTAGTCCCGCTCGATCCGGACCACCGCGCGCGGTTTCATGTCGCCCACTTTCCCCGCCGGCGCTGTTCCGAATATCGGAGACCTCGTCTCGCTGGAATAGTCCTGCTGCTGTTGCTCCTCCTCCGAGTTCGTCTCCGCTATCTCATTCGTCATCGCTCCTTCCTCAGTCTCCAACCTGCTCCGGTCCGTTTTATCTCTCAATTTCCACTCGTCTCGTTCGTCTCTGTTGATGATGTGTTTCGTTGGATCAGCCACTGGTACGTTCGTCGTGGGTTTTTTTGTTGCAGTTCTGTTTGGAAATCGTCTGCTTGGCTGGGTAGGTCCTGATTATGTAATCACGCTAGCTCGCAGTGACCTGTCCGAAAAAAGAAAATGAATTGCGTAATGAGGGCAATTGTACTGCCACAATGGAAAGGGAAATAACGTTGCTGGAGACCTGCCAGCTATAACATGACACATGGCTACAAAAAGAAATCAAACAATAATTTTCTTATGGATAAACCAGAACCTCACGAACATGGTGAGCCAAAGCACTTTTTTTCTCTTATAATATTGACGTTCAAGTCGCGATTGCATGTTGGAAAGATCCTACTATTTTTGTTCAGAACAACTTGCCAAAAATTCAGGAAATTGATTCGTACTCTGCTTTGGAAAAACCTATTGGTTGACTAGAAGACTGGATTGAGTCACAATATGTAAAAATCCATGGAACCTTGGATGAACATTCCCTCAAATTCTCTTGCCTCCCACAGGAAAGCAAGACGATCAAGTCAATCTCATATTGGATCAAATCCACTCAAAAATCCCAGGCTCTCTTGCATAAGAATCTGGTTGAAAGCCAACACCTGATCTCACTTCAGTCAAGTCAAATGGAAAAGCCAACTATCATCGCCACTATTGTTTATGCTACAGGAGATTGAGGCATGCCAGGTAAGCCATATTAGCATGTGATCTCCAAATTGCTTTTCAAAATAGAATTATATGTCTTGATGATTGCCTGTTTTTTTATTATGTATGCTTCTAGGTGAATAATCAATTTTTTATCATAAATAAATATGCGGCAAAGTAAGTGTTTGCCGGTCTAGAATGTTGCCAGTGAAAGGGATATCTATATCACAAAGGTTTGAAAGGGGGGGTGTATGTAAGATGAGCTTTCTCTGAAGATCCAGTGCTAGCCAACAAGAAGATATCCTGTTGGGCTGCGGGACTGGGATGCGCAGACAGACTGCGGAACCCGTCACGGGGGAGAAGATAAATGCGCATGACAGTCTTCTGCAGGAAAGCAGACTTCATGGCAGA
>LAVV01014393.1:0-10069 GCA_001263375.1 Puccinia sorghi
ACAGCCATGCATATTTCAGCCGGGCGTAAATACCAAGAGAGCTGAGTGCTACATTGAAACCAACTTGACGTTAGGGATCGGGCCGGTGATATGGGTTCTTGGGGACTCCGAGTACCTTGATGCGAGGGAAGATCGAGACTACTTTCCAACAATGCTGGCCTCAACCCCGAGGGAATTTCAGCCGGGCGTAATTAATACCAAGAGAGCTGAGTGCTACGTTGAAACCAACTTGACGTGAGGGATCGGGCCGGTGATATGGGTTCTTGGACCTTGATGCGAGAGAAGATCGAGACTCTTTCCAACAATGCTGGCCTCAACCCCGAGGGAATGTGGATTGACTTCTCTCGATCGCTCGACTGCTCATTCGGTCCACTTGCTCAGGTTCGCCAAACCAAAAAAGCTGTAATTATTTCAAAACCGTGTTGGCATATTGGGAAGAGTACATATTGACGAAGCCGGTTGACTGGCACGCAATACTTTCTCTCTTCCAACGGGTCAATATCAACGAAGCCATGGCTTTCGCGCCAAGCAGGCTAGATTAGGATTGGTTGCTACTTGGACAGCAAAGTGAAGAGAAGTGGTTGGCACCAAAAGCTTGTTCACCAATCGGGTAACCCCGTAATGGCACCGGAAGAGCAATGTTGTGGGAGAGCAAGGAGACCGATACCACGGGGGGCGAGGCGGGGTGGGGAAGGTGGAGAAGACTGGAGAGTGTGGGGGAGAGGAGAGCGCAGGATTGACTCGTACGTGACATGGCGGGACATGGAGAATATTCGATGGACGACGAGCAAGACGGGGGAGGACGGCAGCGGATGCAGGCGCACCGACGACGAGATCTCCCGTATGTCGAAGGTCAGCCATCCTTCGAAACATATGTAGCGGTGATCCACCGGCTCATAACGGGTTAATTTATACCAGGGAATCAGACCTGGATCCGCTTGGCTTTCGTCACCAGCTCGTCGTTGGGCACTCAGTTTCTCTGGTCAGTTTTCCCCTTCCCCACTTCCCGTAAACCTATACACGCACACCTGCCCTCGTCCTCAAAAAACCATCTTATTCTGACACGAGGTCTACTCATACTTACGAATATAATCGATCGCCACGTTCTGTCGTTGTGTGGTCATGTGTAGGTCGGCGGAAATGAGCCAGGCGTCGCCGTACCTCCTTTCCCTCGGGATCTCGAAGAGCCAGGTGGCCCTGGTCCTGATGGCCGGGCCTTTAAGTGGTATGTACATCTCCACGTCTCACACAAGAAGCCAACCCAAAACCTACA
Source organism: Puccinia sorghi (assembly GCA_001263375.1). Taxonomy (NCBI): domain Eukaryota; kingdom Fungi; phylum Basidiomycota; class Pucciniomycetes; order Pucciniales; family Pucciniaceae; genus Puccinia; species Puccinia sorghi. The sequence goes on from LAVV01014393.1 coordinate 1,274, forward strand.
CACGTATTTGCTCATTGCAATCTTCGTTCTTTCTTACGCGCTGCGTTTCTCCCCTTTTCCCGCCCGGCTTGTGCAGGTTTGGTCACGCAACCTTTAGTAGGTAAACAAACAACAATAAACTACTTCCCATTTTCTTCCTTTTCAATATCTGAACAGACAGGAAACCGCGAATGACGAATAAAAACAATACTATTTTTCTTTTTGGCGCGGTGGTGGTGGTAATGTTGTCTGGGAATGAAAAAAAAAAATGAAAAATGTAGGACTATACGCAGACCGCAGCCGACACCGACTCGGGCGACGGCGGCCGTTCGTGATATACGGAGGTAAACCCCATCCTTCCTTTCCTGACCAAAACAAGGCTGATCGGAGAATCAATTAATGTCAGGACTTTGCGCCATGATCTCCTTGTCTACATTTGCCTGGTGCAGGGAATTGGCCGCGGTCTTCTTCCACACGGGGTCCGATAGCGTGAGTGCTGACGATAAATATATTGATGCTTTATTTATTTATTGATTTTTTTGCAGCTTTTGACAACATGATTTTATCTTACAGCATCAAAGTTTCTCGGCCTTACTAGCGGTGGTTTCGTTTTATACTCTGTCAGTTTTTAATCAACTCAGGTATTGCGAGATGTAGCTGACGGACATGGATTTGAGCAGGGATATCTCGATCAACATTGTGACGGTATCTAACAAGTGCTTGATCATTGACGTGTTACCATCGGTGGAGCAGCCATTGGCCAACGCATATGCCTCGCGATTCAGTGGGATCTCGGCGATCCTGACGATGCTGATTTCGTTTCTGGACCTTCCGAAGCTATTTAACACGACGACGAGTCAGCTGAAGCTGATCACGTACATTGGGAGTCCGGTGTTCGTGATAACACATATAGTGATGTGTATGACGGTGCACGAAGAGCCGTGCACGACGGAAGTTAGAAGACAAGGCGAGGAGGGCGGGATGCTTCGAATGCTGAAGGGCACGTTTGAGGAGTTTTGGGGGGCGTGGAAGGCGTTGGAAGGGACGATAGTACGGCCTTTATGTTGGATAGAACTGTGGGCCTGGCTGGGCTGGTTTCCGGTGATCTTCTACTCGACCACATGGATCGGGGAGACGTGGAGTGGGAGGGGGGGCGAGAGCAGGCCGTTCGTGGGAGGTAAAGAGATGGCGGAGCCGGATGGGGCGAAGGCGACGCGAGTGGGGACGGTGGGCCTGTTGGTGCAGGCGGTGTTGTCCCTCCTCGGCTGGCTCTTGATCCCGAAACTGGTCTCCAACTGGAGGCGCCTCAAGTACGGCGAGGGACGCAGCGACGGCGGCAAGACACTCGTCGACCTCTGGGCCGGCTCTCAGCTCGTGTTTGGTGGCCTGTTGCTCCTCAGTCCTTTGTGCGAACAAAGCGTGGCCCTCTCAGTGCTCCTGATCGGCGCATGCGGCATCCCTTGGGCCATCACTTCTTGGGCCCCGTTCACTCTGGTTAGTCTTGCTGCTTCAAAAAGAACATAGAATTTAATGCTAATCTTTCTCCTTCTTTTTCTTCTGGATATGATCAGATAGGGGAAGCTATGCTAGAGAAATCAGAACTGCAGCTCGTAGTTCCTGGGGAGATGAATACTTTCAGATTGGTAGAGAGCGACGCGGCGGCAAGCTCACCGAGGGAGGAGGAACAGGGGATCCCGCTTCAGCGACTGGGGGAGGAGGAGGAGGAGGAGGAGGAGGAGGAGGAGCAATTATTGACGGAAGAGAATGGAGAGGGAGGAAGAATAGATGGAGAATTGGGTAGCCAGTTGGCTGGGACGGTGTTAGGGATCCACAACGTCTTCATCGTCTTGCCCCAGTTCCTCATCTCCTTCATCTCATCTGTCTTGTTCAAGCTCCTCCGCCATCTGCCCAACAGCACTACTACTGCCGTGAGTGAGATTGGTTGGATCTTCAGGTGCGTCTCTTCCTCTATGACAGCTGTCTCTGGTATTGATTCTCTTTCATATAAAGACTAGGCGGTGTTGCCTCGTTGGTTTCTGGTGTCTTTTGTTGGAGACTTGGAAGACTCATCCACAAGAAACGTCTGCAATCTTGTCAATAAAATTAAACAAAATATTTAAAAAATGAAGCAACAACCACTTCCATCATCAGAATTGATTCGCAAAACAGTCACAAGCAGCTTAACAACGAACAACACACTACACAGGGTGACATTGGAATCACCATTAACACCCAATGGTGCTCACTCTCCTACGATTGCAGAGACCAACACAGAATCCAATCGCGCTCATGACGGCTCTGGATGGAACATTCAAACGGAAATACTCAGCTTCCCCAAGTACCAACGGCTATTCACCATCAAGACTCACTCACTTTCTCATTGAAGGATTCCTCTTCCTCTAGGCCCTTCTGGGATCACCTCCTCACACAAGACTTGTCGGAATCTAATCCCGAGGATTCAGCTCCCCCCCTTCTCTTTTCACAGCCCACCGACAAGATCGCTCCTCATGAGCAAATTAAGGATGATAATTGGGCCGGGTGTCCGAAAGGCTGCCTGAACCCGGCCGGGTTTAGGCCGGACATGAACACCCAAAACTAGAACATTTTGGACTTAGGTCCGGCCCGTCAACGTCATCGAAATAAACCGGCGGTTCCAGGCTGCATATTGGGTACCTGACGGGCTTCAGGTATAAGTTCAACAGCAGGCCGGCAGCACCCATGGAAACAAACAAATCTCAGAAATGGCCATGCCTCTGCAAGTATCAGAAAGTGACATTTAAATCCAACCAATCTATGATAGTAAAAATGATATTTCCCAATCCACCCACAAAGAATCATCATCCAATATTTCTCCTCGAACAATGTTGATAGCAAGGCTAATAACAACATTAAAAAAAAAAGGAAACACAAGGTCTGGGATCACTTGGAAAGAGTCATAACTTGAAAGAATTTCAAAACCTTCAGCTATGTTGTTTTTGATTTGTTTGGACCTGATGAAAACTACTTTCTTTTCTCTTTCAATAATCATTAATCATATAGTCAATGTTTTTAAGGAAGTCTGTAATTAATGCAAGACACAGTTATTGGGAGAATCATTTTCAGAAACCAATCATCTTTTCAGGAACTCTGAGAAAGGCTTTCTCAATCATGGTGGTATTATAAACTAAAAGCAGTCCCAGCTCCATTTCTCAGGTAGCACAAAAGGGGTGTAATCTTTTTCTCAGGTAGAAACACAAGAGATCCTTTCTAGAATGGTAATAAAATACAAGTACCCCTTCAACATAGTCAAGCAACAAGGATTGATTAAATTCATCTAGATCACACATCCAAATCTATTGCTCCCTTTTTGATTGAGATTGAGGAACAATTGCATTAAGATTTTATAGAGGATCAAGATTTAAATAATTATCAAGATGGCCAAGTAAAACAATCCTGAAATCACAAATTTTTTGAGAACATTGAGCAAGCTCACTGGATACAATTACACCAATGACAAGTGAGAACTGATGAATAATATTATAAACTTCCACCTGCTTCTCTCTCCACATAAAATTCAAGTCTGTTGAAATTAACAATTCAATTTTCAGACATCTGGCATGTGTTAGGACTGTTCTGGGGGAGTGGAATGGGTCTTCTGGGTTCTGAGTCTTTATGGTAGATTGCAAGATGAGGATCTACAAGGTTGGATGAGGATGTGGAACCTCACCCTGAGTTCAAGTTTGTGACATGTGGAATGTCACAAATCCGAACTCAGGCAACTCATCTCTAAGTACAACAACACCACACAACACAACACAACACACATCACACCACACCACACCACACCACATCAGATCATAACATATACCTTTGGCTTCAAACATGGCTTGTCGGATTTCTTCCAAGTAAAGTTTTGGTTTATTGGTGACAAGATCCTTGATAACCATGGGTGAGGTAATTTTCAGGATTGCATACAATGGCTTGGGTCCTCTTGTACAGTTTAGTCCATCTTGAAAGCAAATCTGGGCTAATTGAAGCACCCAAATGAGAATTTACTTCGGCAAGGCTCTTTCCCTCTTGAGCTAACTTGACAGCCAAGTAATTCAACTCCGCGGCGTATTTCTGGAAAACTATGACTGGAAAAAAATAAAAATCAATAATTGGAGATTACACAGATGATAGGAAAGGAGAGAACATACCAAGATTAATCAAAATTTTTCGTTTTGTGTATTTGAAGTGCTGGCTGGTGGTGAATTGGCTCGTGTATTGACGAGGGAAAGAAAATTCGGGGGCAAAAAAAAAAAATCTGCGGCAAAAAAAAAAGTGAAATCCGCAACCTTTTGTGGGATAGCTGTATATACACCGACCAATGCCGCCTGGTTGATGTTAGGACACAGGTATGCTTATACCATGAGTCCTGTTGCAGTCGACTACGGCGCAGTGAATGCTTGTACATAGTTCATGAGTAGAGATAGAAGAATCATTGTTCCCGCTCTACCCATCACAACAGTTTCTTCTCTCTACAAAAAGGGTGCACTCATCCAAGCTTACATAGTAGACTCTACCACTGAGAAGTTACATCTTGTTTTCTTCGGAAGCACGTCTCTGGTGATGATGTCAGGAAACACGATGTTTTTTGGGAATACGGATGTTGTGTTGAGTATGAGTCTTGAGCACAAACATCTTTGCTTTTTTTGTTGTGAAAGAATATTGAGAACTTCCCCCCTACCTGTTTTCTCAGAGATACCTTCTCGTGTTTTTGTTGCAGGGAAGAGGGCAGGAGAAGCAAAGATATGGGCGCCAGTACGACGAGCAACGCCTTGGGCGAGAAGACAGATGCCATTGTTTTGATGGCCGAGCGGGCTGAGAGAGGAAAAAAAAGGAGTTACGATATGAGCACAAGAAGAGGAGAAGAGACGATGGGAAACAACAACAACAGCACATAAGAAGATTCCAGCCACAATATCGTTGGGGATTTGAGCAAATGATAGGTGTTACGAACTACATGTGAGAAGGATAGAGAAGTCGCGGGATCAAGAAAGAAGAGGGGACAGAGGGGCAGTTGTGGTCGAGGGTGTAAAAGGAATCGATTTGAGTCACATATCTGAGTAATTGATACAAGTGGTACATGCCATTTGCTGTGAGGTAAGGTGGGTGCAGTTTTCTATCCTAACATCAGGATGAACCACAGCCACTGATTTAACTGTACCAACAGGACTTAATCATCTGGTAGGGTGAAGGAGAAAGAAGGCCAAGGATCCGAGCTAACTACTATGCATGCTTTTTTCACCCGACCAACCACGACAGGACCATCCACAAGCCAAGGCCGGCGAAGACAGCCTTGAGTAGTGGGCGCGAGCCAGACAGCTGGGACTGGCCCTGCTGGACTTTCGCCATCGCATGGGCCGCACGTCCCGCCATCGGGGCGCTTCCGGTGTCCGTTATGGGATGGGACTTGGATAGAGATACTGACGAGGGGGCATCGACCGTTGAGGCAACTGGCTTCTTGACCTCGCCCATGTTAGGCAAGTCGATCGGTCCTTGAGGGTCCGAGTAATCGGGAAAGATCGCGCGGAAGCGCGGCTGTGCACTATTGGCAGCAAGACGATAATTGTCAGATTGGAGACACCTATCGATAGGTTTAACCGAACTAGATGAACAAAGGTGGAAACTCACACATTGAATGAGTGTGAGCGCTTTGCAAAAAGTCTGCGGTCACCGTCGCTTGAGCGCACGCTTCCAGTAGTCATTTCTTCGGAAACCATGAACGAGAGCAGGCCGTTCAAGCTATGAAAGAAGGGGGGCGAATGAATCGTCAATCAGAACTATAGCCATGGGCAAAGGGGACAAAAAGTGACGTACATGGTCGCGACACTCCAAGCCGGATTCCCTGCGGAGGTGGAAGGGTGGTCAAGGTACAATCAGATACGTGGGACTTGACTGGTGCAATTTTTCGAGGATGAAGGCTTACATGAAGCGGGATGGTAGTCACTCATACTGGTGCAAATCTTGCGATCAGGCTGGAATCGACCGGACGGAGTCAACATCTTGATGGCTGGCGGCTTGAACGGATCTGTGGCCAGGAGAAATTTGCAGCGAGTTGATTTCTAGCCATTCAAGGAAAGGGGAGAGAGACAAAAACAAGGAATGCTTACATTCGGGCGGGAAAACGACTGTGCCCCAAACTGTGAACGAGAGGAAGGAGATGTCAGATGAGAGAAATGGGAGAGGGATTTGGTGATGAGACTGACACTCTCCGCCTTCATAAGGGGTATCGGGTGGTCCACGGAGAATGTAGTGCCATTCAAGAATATCAGACTCTCTGGGACGGGCAAGGATGAACGGGGGAGGAGATTTGTTGAGGTCGACGAGTTCCTTCAAACGAGTGAGATTTTAGGTCAGTGGATGTAAGTCTGGTGGGTGGGGATGAGGAGAGAAGGGAGAAGACAGACTTTCATCAATCGTTTGTTAGCTTGTTTGGAGGCCATCCTGTGCGGTTGTTCGTCGGATTGGTGGATGTTGTTTATATGTGGATAAGTTTCTGGTCAGGATTGTCTTGCTGGCACTGCCACAAGCCACACTCGGAAGAGCCGCCGAGTCAGAAACTCAGTTTAATCCCGTGGCAAAAACCATGTCCAAAACCCATCCATCTCATCCCTTTCGGAGCACACGCAACTGTTGTCCCGACAGGTTGAGTTGGTGACAAGTAACCCAGACACAGGACACTGGCCGGAACTACCGGTCCGCTCTATCTCTACTCGACAAGCTGGAAGAAACGTTCATCCCAGTTCTTCGTGCTGGTGAGATCGTATTTTTAACCCAAAGGTGTGGGTCGCAATCGTATATGTAAAAGGCTGGGTATCGGGCAGCACGCTGCCAGCAATAACATTTTCATGCCTACCCACGCTGTCTGCTGACTCTTTCCAGAAGAAAACTGTGAAAATTTCCACGGATTGAAGAAAACTAGTACTCATGGACAGAGCTTTTCACAAAGCCACAAGTACTTGTTACTCATGACCAACTGATTTCAAAGCCTGGGTAATGAATGTTTCCCCAAGTGGTCTTATAGTGAGTATAATTTTCTTAATCCTTCCCTCCTATCCAGTTCCTGGAAACACTAAATAATCCCAGCTTACATTCTCCACAGGATCAGATAACCCCACAACAACCATTCCTGGTATAAAAGAGAAAACTTCAAATAATCCCTGTTTTCAGGTCACTCTTAAATATTTTTATTCCAGTACTCCTTGTGAGTTTTACACATTTATCATGATCCCAAAGGAGAGCCAAAACACTCACAAGATTTCCCCAATACCCAAAACCTCAAAAAAGATTCCTTCCACCCTTTTTGAATATTTTTCAGCCCATGTAAATTGAAGTTTTCCACCCTTGGAATCATGTATGCTTCCAGGCATACTCTCTCCTACAGTTCCCTGAGATTTATTCAGTCAGATTGTTACAAAATTCAAAGATGGATAGGAGAAATATACTGTGGGTTAAATTCACCAAATATTTTTGACAATATACATAGAGTATAATGGTGAAAAATTTAACTGTTGTAGAACTGCATCCTAATACACCCAAGATTTATTCTGCCCTTATAAAATTTTATTTTTGGGTATTTAACTAATTGGTTCTTATAGTAAACAAAATTGATAAAACAAAATTTTTTTCAAAACAAAATTGAACAAGGAGCACACAAGATTACTCTAGAATCACACAAAATTTAGAAGATTATCTGGTTTTACACATAATGTGAAACCCCATTTTCTTGGTTTATGGATGTTGAGCAAGCAAGCAAACTCTTGCATTCTGGAATCAAATAATTCCTGAGGAATGTTTGATACCTATATCTGGAAGAGTAATTAAAAAATTATATGATGAGTAATTTTCAATGCCTTCAAAAAGATGATAAATAAAACCCAGTTCCAAATTTCACTTCCTCACCCCTTTGTATTCTTGAAAAACACTACACCCACATTCCTCCATGTCTGATGTACTCTGCAGTTGCACAGCTTATTATACCATTTTAGTAGGTTGTCTCCATCATTTCAGTTCAAATATCTTGGGTAGTTGTGAAGTTAAATGATTGGAGAACTTCTAGCCTCTGTTGGAATCTGCTTGATGCAAATCTATTCAGAAGAACTTCTGAGCAATTTCCAATCAACCATGAAGACCAATCTGTTTTTGTGGCAAATCCTCTTACGTTTTACTAGCTTAGAGGGTGCATACTCATTCCTTCTCAAATCCAAAATTTAATAGCACATTACTTCAGAAATTCAGAGCTTTGTATTAAAAAATGTATTCTACAATATTGGCACAGGCATTGAGGAATTTAAAAAATTAAATTCTTGTGGAAAATGATTGGAATATAAAATAATATGACCAGATGACAATATTTATTTCACTGGGTATTTTGAGGGATAATCTCATAAAACAATTATAAGACTATCTGGTGGAAAGTATTCTAACCAGCCTTGATACATGTCCCTACATTATAGTGGACATTGATTGGAAAAAAGGGGGGGGAAAGAAAAGAAATCTTGTGGCTGTCCAAGTGAAAATGATTCTTTCCCCACAGTAATAGCCTCTATATGAACATTGGTTAGAGAAAAATAATAATAAATTAAAAGAAAAAGAAAAAAGAAAAAAATGTAGGCTGACCAAGTGCAAATTATGCTTGCCCCACAGTACATGCCTCTAGATGAACATTGGTTAAAGAATAGGTAGAGAGAGAGGAGAAGAAAAAATGATATATGAAATTGTAAGATCCTGATTTATGGTCAGCATCAAGGTCTTGAGTCATATACTATATAGCAGGACTAGAAATTTGAATTT
>LAVV01014404.1:2414-17822 GCA_001263375.1 Puccinia sorghi
GCTCAAGGGACAGAGAGAGAGGTTGGGGGTCAGCAGATGTGACATGTTCAAAGCTCAAGACGGGGATGTAAATACACAGATTTGGTTGGTAAATTACTGCAGCATGACACAGGCGTCCCTTGCCACAGTTTCTAATCTGACAAATGGTACGGGGTGAGCAAGCGTAGGGGAAGGGAAAAGGAGGCAGTTGGCGGCAAAGGGCTGGTGATGGACGAGCGGTGGGGGGGTGGATGGAAGGGGAAAGCGGTGGTAGGATCTGAGGGGACTGTTGGTTCTGATTGATTCTGGCCTGAGGTTGAGAATTTTCACTGAGTTTTATTTTAGAGAGCTGTGAACTTCAAATTGAATATAATTCAATATAGTGAATAAAACTCAGAAATTACTACTCATCAAACTTGAAAATAAAAGGCATGCAACACAATCAAACTACACCTCGTGTATTGTACATGGGTAAAAAAATATGGAGAATCTGATGGAAAGACATCTTTTTTATTCTAAAAACTCTATGAAAGAGAAAATGAAGGACTTTAAATACTTTATTTACAGTTGAAGCCTGTTGGAAAGTCTTACTGTCTCTAAGTCTGAAAAGTGGTGGGTTTGATGGCAAAGGTGAGGAGGCATATTGAGGCAAATAAGAGCTAATACCCCAAAGGAGGCTTGCCTACTTGAACGTTTATCCCAAAAGGGATTAAACAAATCAACAATTAATGAAGAAGTTAACTTCAGAAAACTTCCGCAATAATTAGGTTTCATGTTATCTGGATTGGTCTCCTTCCAGGCTTTCAATTTCTAATAATCAAATACTGAGTCCCATGTGTTTTTGCATACTTGATTGGTCCAGTCTGCAATTGATTTTCAATTTGGGGTAAAGAAAGAAACCAATACTTTCCACCAACAAGAAATTGGGATAATAAATTAATTTATGTGAGCAGCAAAATACATTTATATTCTGAAATGTTTTTTCCCCATCATATAAATTCCGCATATTATATTGGCTAAGACTTGGCCTTTGGATTTTCTGTTGACCCAGACAACAGCTGAGTTCAATGCCCACTCAACAAAATGCAAAACTATGGACTTATTGTATATTGATATTCTTTCGGCAATTCACAGAAAAAGAAGAATATTCAAACATTTCTGTATTTAGAGTAAATTATAATTCTTAAAATCGTTGATTCACATGTTTGAGTTACTTCTTCTTCATTTCACAAAATGCATGAAAAAGTACAAGGATTTATCACATGGAATGATCAGTTCCTTGGCATCCAGTGCGCATCAAAACTTGTAAAAACCACTCTAAAATATAGTTTACACAGCCCACATGGTAACTATGAAAATATGGCATGAAAAATGTTATTTATTTGAAATTAAAATTTAGATGATTTACCCAATAGCGTTGGAATGACACTAATAGGTTGAAGTTAGCTCCTTGTGGACGCTTCAAGGCCATGAATTGAGCAGATCATCCATGGAAACCAAGAGAGGGCCTTACAATATTTAAGGAGCCTCCCCCTATTTGGGACCATTCCTCCTCAGTTATTATTAAGTAAAAGTAAGTTATAAGATACAAAGGCATCCTCCTTCTCTTATAAATTAAAATTAATGGCCTTTTCCTCTTATTATTATCTTATAATAAAACTCCATAAGTTGATTGAGAAGACTTGTCTTAAAGTCTAAGTAACCCTTCTGAGGATTTACATCCATTATTAGGAAGCTGGTAGCAGGTTAGTATTTAAATTAACTCACTTTTTATGAGTTTTACTTGGCACACCACTATCTGTGGAGTGTATATTTGACAAAGATAGTCATTCTTGAGACCCTTGGGTGACAAAAACCCTCTTATATCATACATGAGGCTGATAAATGGTTCATCTTTGGACCTAAGGTAGAATACCAGGAAGACAAAGGACTCAAGTGTTGAGGATATTGTGATTGAACATTGCAACTTCAGAAGTTGTTCAGTAGAGACAGCAAGTCTTCCCAGTTTCAAGCGGATAGAGTGAGTAACATTTTTGGGCAGCATATGTAGGTCGGAAATTCAGGGCTCGATTCAAGATGTTTGATTATTGTACGGACTTCCTTTGCCATTAAGATTTCAATATCCTCTTCTGAACAAGTAAAAATATCAACAATAGCAAAAATATTCTCTCAAGCTATGCAACAATTCTCTTGGCTTAGACCACCAACTAGATAAAGCCACTCAAGAAAGCACCTTATTATCTCTGGAAATTGGAATAGATCAGTGATGGTTCACAATTTAAAGCAACCAAAAATTGCATGCCATTCATACTGCTGGTACTTTTTCAATCCAGAAAAGGACCTGCGTGTTACATTTGATTATCCAAATTAACTTTCCTTGGTTTGGAGGGTGTAAAAGCTGTGAGAATACAAACAGGTTTGGGATAAAAATTGGATGTTATGTCCTTAGTTTTTGTGGATGTATAAACAAGAGCACCATGTTTATCTGGGCCAGTCGCATCAGTGAAAAAAAGGTCCTGACAGCATTTACAGATACACACAACACAGCCTTGATGCATGACGGGAATGCAAAGTGGGGGTATGGGTGAAGAAGTGGAGCTGAGGGACTTTTGACTTGATGGCTGGGGATTGTTGGCATGGATGAAGAGTTTTTGTCAGTATAAATTCAAATTCATAAGGTAGTGATTAATTGTTTATAGATTAAACTGTGGCACTAACACTATATTATATATATGTTCAGGCCTAGGGACTTAGAGTGATCTTATTATGTGTGTTGTAGACTGCGGGGATCAGGATTCAGAGGCAGACATGTTTTCCAATGCACTGGCGCAGCAGGGATTGTTTGTATTTTGTGACAGGTGCCCTTTCACCGATGCGAGTTTATATCTTTCCCACGCAGGGGTAGGGTGGAAAATGTTGGTGCAATGTGAAAAAAATACATCACCTTTTTGTGTGCTGTGTAGTTGGTAAAGCAGCACTCTGTATTAGTCTCAGCATTTCTGAGGTTGTTGGTTTGAGTCCCTCATTTTCACAGTCTCTACAACTGGGAGGACATCAGGTGAGCTGGTAAGGCTCTCATGAGTCTTCTATGACACCATGAGGTGTAACTTTCAGGCTTAGAGACAGTCAGCTTGTCCCAAAGTATTCAATTGTAAATAAATCAAGTTATTTTATTTTCATTTTTCTTTCAAAGAAGAGTTTTTTCTACGCAAAATATACTTCATCAAATAAAATACATTCTTTGATTTTAATTCTCCTGATTTTTCTTACCCATGTACAATGTGTTAAAGGTTGAGGGAAAAACTAGAGAGATAGATTTCAGACACAACAAAGACAGAGAAAGAAGACAACAAGCAAAACTGGGAACAGANTCTCAGCTTCCTTCTTTCCTAGTCCAGTAGAGATTCTTTTTCTTCTCTCACCTGCTAGGTAAGCCTTTCCCTTCTTTCTCTCTCTCTTCCTCACTTCCAGTTTTACTTACTGACATGAGAGATTCTTGTTCCCTTCTCTCACCGGCTAGACTTACACAATAAAGCCCCACATTGGTACTAGAATCTGTTCTCAGTGCCCTTTGACATCCGTTCAGTGAAGGACTCAAACGGAGTCACACTTCCTCACCCTCTGCAAAATCAAGCCTTCAGATTTGAAGGAGCTTAAGCAGCTCTTGTTCAATTATTGGAAGTGCCTGCAGAAGAATTGGCCCAATGAACCAAGCCGACCAAACCTTCACCTCACGCAACATTATCCTGAGGTGATCAGAAGATTTGGTCACCCACAGTCCACAGCATGGGCACAAGAGGGGGTGAACCACATCCTTCAAAAGATACCCACCAATCACCATCCAGGTCAGTGGCAGTGATTGTCTCAAGCTGTCAGAAATGACACTAACCATCTTGTTTAATTTAATAAAGACGCAATCCCAATGACTTTGTTGAGAACAGTGGCATGTTAATTCAAAGCTTCCAGCTACTTGTGAACAATCAAACTGGTGTGGAAAACCATGTTAATTTGCTACAAAAATCAAGTTAGAGAAAGGTGGAGATTGAGCTGGATCCTGGGCTTATGAACAAATGGAAGCAAGCCATTGCCGGAAGAGTGGGATCAAGGGGAAGGTTAGGTGACAGAAATACAGATCTCAGTTCCACTGTTGAGATCCGGAAAGGCTTTGATATCAGTGGGAAGCAGTTCACCAACTGTGATCAGCTACCCAAAATAGCCAGATTGAGTTCTACCTAGGCAAGGATCAAATATTTGGGGAGATTGAAAGAATCTTCTTATCAACGCAAACCGTTGGTAAGACATGGCTAATTGTCAGGCCATTCAAAGAGATTGATAATAAAGCAGATCTTTAGCGCAAACATCCATATCTTGACTGCCAGCTAGTGCAATCTGGTCATGAGGCCTTGGTGGTGATTGACAGAAAGGGGGTTATTGGAAATGCAGGCCTTCTGCGGCACCAGAGCGGTACATTTGGAATCTCAACTAGAAGCATCAGTGCTGTGGGGCTACAAATATCTGTGCATGACTCCTATATGTTGATCTTATGCTGTATGTACATCATACTGACATTGTGTGACTGGGGAATAGAGGAACTAACACTTGGCAATTGAGATACCCCAGAGTTCCCCATGATTTCCAAAACTCTTCCACACTTGTTTTTGATCACTCAAAAAAAATTCCTTTGCAAGATACACAATGAATTCACCATCATTGAGCTCATTTCAGTGGAACACTCATTTCATTTTGAGATTAAACTGTTGATTGACCATCTCTAACTGCACACACACCACCCAATGTGAGACACAACCTTTCAATTCAAGAAAAACATGATCAACTGCATGCAGCATGCTTGAGCCAAGCTTCCATTCAAACTCCACATGTTTGCCAGTGAAAACTTTTGGCACAGTCACTGTGCAGTCTGTGCAGTGACTGTTTTGTTAAAGTTTGAGGCGAAAACTAGAGAGATAGATTTCAGACACAACAAAGACAGAGAAAGAAGACAACAAGCAAAACTGGGAACAGACAATTACCTAGAGGATCTGGATGACAGGAAAAGATAAGAGGAGACTTGAGAAACAAACAGCGCCACAAACAATCCACCACACACAAACTCACAAACAGGAAGTCTAATGTAAAGAATCAGCAACGGAGAGAGAGAGATGAAAGAAAGTAGGACAAGTACCAAGGCTTCCAAGTCTGGCAGCGGATGACCTCAACGTTGACGGATGACCAGTTGAAGTGTTGAAGTCCTGTTGAACTGATGGGTTGGAACTTGTTGGTTCCAGTCGAGATGGGGAAAGGACTGACTGGCTGAGTAAGTCTGAGATGAGATGAAAACTGCGGCTGCCTAGCTGCGGAGATCTGGGCGCGCGACATCTGACTGACATTCCAACACAATGCATGAACTTTGGAGTAGTTGTGTTGTGTTACTGTTATATTCAAGGTTGAAAATAGGAACAGAACCAACCAGAACCACAAAGATCACCACAGGAGCCAAAAGACCCTTACTGCTAAGTCACTTTCCCACTACTCAGTTTCATTGTCCCTTAACAGTAAGTATTCTTTCCTCTAGTCATCTCATTCTTCTCTTTGGTTCTCTTCTCTGGGTTTGATTCCTGAATCAAACCTTGCTGCTTACCTGTTTCTTCCCCTACCCCCTTCTTTTTCCTCTCCTCTTGTTTTTCTGGTGATTTTTCTTCATTAAATAAACCCCATAGGTTTCCATTTAAACAGCAAAAAAAAAAACAGCCTAAAGGATTTGGACCTGCTAAAATTTTTCTTACCAGCAACCCACTGTTGAATCATCCAGTGGAGGCCACTGATTACACGGCTTACTGTAGTCTCTTTACTGTAGAGTCTTACAAGAAAAAATGAATCCCCTTCCCCTTCCTTCCCATTCTAGCCAGTTTATTGTAGTTTGTTTCATCTTGAAAGAAAACTCAATAAACACCCATTTTCCTTGTGTCCTGCTGCCACTCTAGAGGCTCTGGATCACAGTACACAAGGTGCTAAGAAGCATGTGTAGTGCCTTATGGTTGCTGAAGGAGGTTCTTCAGCTTTTGAATTGACTTGCAACAGCCATCTGGTCAAGCTGAAATTATTCCTTTATAAGTGAACCATGGTCTTTTGATTCCTCATTCACATTGATTGACTCTTATTTCCTATCATCTAAATGTAAATTAAAATCGGCAGAGAGGAGAAAATTGAAAGAAAAGTTGTCAAGAATTGCGTTGAAATATTTGGTGGGGTAGTTACATCAAGTGGAAGATGTACATCGAAGCATTCAAGATTGAAGAAAGTACAAGTTTGTAACATCAAAATGAGAAAATGTCTTTGATGAATAATCTTTGCAGCAGTACCATGGATGGGTCTGCAGAAGTAAAAGACTCCATCTACAAAACGTCGATTGTGAATTATTTTGAATTTCCAGGTTGGACCTTGCAGTTTTGGTTCAACTCGGCCTCAGGGATATTGACAAATATGGTCGACTCGTCAGTTGGAGATGTTCCCCGCTTGGATAATCTCTTGTTCGTAGTCTTGGGCTGTGTGAGGGGTTCAAATGGTCAGTTCGAGCCGGTTTTGGTGTATTGAGCTAGACGAGAAGACGAAGAAAGCAATACTAACAGGTACCCAATTAGGGTCGCAACAATAATTGTTTGATGCATTCATTAGTTCACAATTGTAGCCTGGTTGTGTCGCTGGCGCTTGCGACGGGCGGTGGGCCAATTTAACTGTAAGTCCGAATGGATGATGGGGAAATTCTTGTTAGGTAAAGCATGGAGTGCTGAGGAGGCTGGTGGACAGAGGGTCGGATGAGAAAGCGTATAGCGCACTTTGAAAGAACTTTGAAAAATCCTTCATCCTTCTCCCACAGTAAGGCTTTCCTCTGCTCTTATCGGCACAATTGAAGCTCACGGTCTTTTCGTCCGGTTGCGCGGGGTTAACCAGAGGCACTGGCTTGTTCTCCGCGGCAGATGCGAAGGCGACCAACGCGAATAGGAAGATGAGCTTCATGGTGAGCTGTGAATGCGTGCAAGCAAGAGGGAGAGGAGTTGGTTAGTATTGAGAAAGCCAGCATTTAGGGCGCAATGAAAATGAACCGGAAAATGTACATATTATATTTTAAATCGGGCTGGTAAAACGTGATATGAACACTAGCTTTGTACTGGAAATGTGCAAGTTTGACTGGTTCGCCTGGTACTGGTAAGATGAGGGACGAATGCAGAGGGTGTTGGCTGCTTTTATAAGCGCCAAATTGGTGGCACCGATGCTAGGTGGAGAAGATGTCGTGCCGACATCGGTGCTGGCCAGTCGTACGGGACAGCACGGCCGCATAGCAACGTGTGCGCAACCGGGTCCAAACCTGAACTCATACGTTCTCCATTCTATAAACAATTTCGGTTGCCGGGCAGCCGGCGCAGGCAGCCGAGTTTAAATGTTTTTGGATATATAATGTTTTCGAAAATGCAACGAATCGCGTGATGGTGCAAGTAAACATTTTATTTTATCATTTGGTTGGAACAGACATGCTCTTGCAATCATAAAGATCAAGTGGTGAAGCCCCGTCGAGTTTACACGATGTACCCCCTTCTAGAATCGCTAGGAAGTTTCTTACACAGACCCAACATTGAAGATCTTCTTGATACTTCAATTAATAATAACAAAACGGACCATGGTTTCATGCGAGATGTTTGGGATTCTCCGATGTGCTCTAAGCAAAAAAATCCTGATGGAAGCCCTTTCACCTCTACAACGGGCCATCTGGCATTCTCCTTAGGCATTATTTCAACCCGTGGAGGAACAAAGCTGCCGGCAAAATGGCTTCACTCGGTGCCCTCGTTCTAGTATGCCTGAATCTCCCACTTTCAAACTGCTATTGTCCCGAGAATATCTATCTTTCCTGTATAACCTCAGGTCCCAAGGAGCCAACAGTCTGTCAAATTGGAAAAGTTCTAGAACCTCTTGTTAGCTACTTTTTGGACCTCTGGCATGGCGTCAACTTCTCAAGCACCTCAAGTTTTCCTCAGCTTGGATGAACCATCCGAGCTATGATTTTGCAAGTCATATGCGACCTTCCTGCGGTGAGGAAGGTGATGAGGCTTGCTGGACACTCGTCTTTGAATCGTCCTTGCTCGTTTTGCAAGATTCACAAGGGCAATCTTGACTCAATCAACTCAACAGCTATGGCTCCTCGTGGGAATCAAGAATTGAGGGAAGCGGCTCTGCAGTGGGAATCCGCCAAGACGAAAATCCTCCAGAAAGATATTTTTAAGGAGTGGGGCGTCCGCTTCTTTTCTTAAGTTACCTTATCTAATTCCTGTTACCCATACGGTGGTAGAGCCAATGCACAATGTATTCCTTGGGGTCTTGAAGTATCATGCGCAGGTCCTCTTTGGATTTAAGCAATCCCCGGATGACTCAGACGCAAAAAAATACTCAAGATCACAGCTCAGAGAAAATATCAAAATTTCAACCGAAAACCACACTTCAACTGGACACTGAACTAAAACGGTGGACAACTGACTATATCGGCTCTTGTTTGAAAGCTCACAGGTCCAAAGGAAGCAATGCGGAGTCTTGTCAGCCACCAAGAAATTAATATAATAAATTAATTCTTGTGAGCAGCAAAACACATTTATATTTCAAAAATGTTGCCACTCTACAAAAAAATACCATATAGTCACTACGTGCAAGTCGCCGATGTGGCGGCCGCAACGTTGCGCTCACGTCGGCCCCGCGCGAGCTTCAAGTTGGAAACGTCATCACGACGTGGCCCCAGAATACTCACCCGCCTACTCAATGACATCAGACACATTCATGATGTCCACCCTATTGTACGGCCGTAAAATAGGGTGGACATCTTTATACATTAGATTGCAACATGAGTAGAGACTTAGAGTGTGAGATGAGCTGACCACTTCATGCATACCTACATACATAAATATGTATGTATGTATCATGATTCATCAATTCATTTGTATGCAGTCCGCACACCCGTGAGTCCGCATGCATCAACTCGGGTATCAGGAAGTCATCAACTCAAGTGATCAACTCAGATCAACTAAGTATAGCAGACTCCTAGAGTGTGTCAGATCATGACGTGCAGGCCCACCTCAGCAAGAACATGACTTGATCATCTATAAATACCCGCACATTGCCGCGTCCTGTTGAGCAACCTCTTCACGCTAAAGCAACTATCCACCCTATTAGCATTAGCATACCCAAATCCATCTGAAGCTATCCACACCACATCCTCACATCCCACACCGACTTATCATGTCTTCCCCAGCCTCTAATTCTGATATCCTTGAAGTTCTTGCTGCACGTGACAATGTTATGCAGCAAATGCTCAATAAGATCAGTCAACTTGAGCTGAAAATTGCGAATGGTGGTGATGGAAACCGTAAATCAGATCTCAACCCCAAGCAGACCAGAAGCAAGAAGCCCCCCACTGTTGAAACCCCACCAGCCAAGCCTGTCAAGAAAACTTTGAATCCAAAGTCCACACCAAAAACTCCACCTAACCAGCGTGCAAGATCCAGTACACCTGCTTCTTTGGGCCCTAGCTCCAACAAAAAGAGCCCTTTGCAAATGCTCTCCAGCAAGCAGCCTGCTGGCTTTGAACGTACAAAAGTAAGATTTTCTATTTATTTTCTTTCATGGTAATCTTTGATTGACTGACTCCGGAAATAATTTTTTAGGAAGCCTTCTACATACATAACAAGCTCATGTGGGGGATGTTAACCGAGGATTCAATCCCAACTCCTCTGGACCCAGCTCTTCTTGAAGAGTTTAACCAGCGATTTACGGACGCAGCGCAAATTGAAGACGCTCTCAAAACACGTCAATCAACTGCTCTCATTGCTGCAAAGGAGATCCAAATGCTCCGAGATGCCAAGGTCGGTCGAATCAAGCTCAGCAAAGGTGTTGTCCACATCTCTCAAGTCTTTATTGAGTACATGTGGGCCACCATGGCCAAGCTGGGTATGCGAGTCTGGGCACCTGATCTCGATGCTCAGCCGGATGCCATTTATAACGAAGCATGCCGCATGACCGCAATCACCACCTTTTGACAGGCTGTCATCAACAAAGTCTATGCGTACATGGGGATCAACAACTCACACATAACGGACATGTTTCTACTTCAACAGGTTTACGACCACTACGTTCACTGGTACATGGCAGGAATCTGGGCAAAGGAGAAGAAAGAGAAAGGAAAACATACCCAGGACGAGCTCAAGAAGTGTATCCAAGGATTTCTTCAAAGAGTGAGTTCAGTCTTCTCTGATTTTGATTTTCTTTTGGGCAAAGCTGATGAGAATCAAATTGTGGATAGCTTTGTAAGGAACAGGCAAAATTTGCCGAAAATAACAATTTTCCGAAGAGATACATTACTATCTTGAGGGACATCAAATCTCACTCGGACAATGAATTCAGCCAGAAGCACAATGCGTACATGGTCAAGCGCCTCCCCTATCGCTCTGACGCAGCCAACACGTTTATTCGTCGCCCGGATGATTTCATGAAGAAAAGCACGAAAAGAAATTCTCAAAAGCGCCGCAGGATTCGAGCCTCATCCAAGAACTGTTCCCCTTCGATCAAGCTCTTCCCCACAGCCCCCACTGGGCTTCCAATCAACTTCTATGACCGAGAACGGTTCAACGACCTTTTGCCCGCTCAGAAGCTTAATGTGGCCAATCATGAGGCAGTTGCCTTTATTCCTTCCCCGCATTTATCACTCTCTGCCAAATAAGCAAATGATGAACGTCTTTCCAGCAAGAAATTCAACAAGAAGTACTAGGACCAAGCAACCAAGAAATATGACTTGAGCTACCTTGAATGTTGCAAGGACGACAAGGGAGAGGAAGATTCCTCAGGCAATGATTCGGATGATGAAAATTACGGAGGAAGTGTTGACTTAAACGACACGAGTGGTGATGATGATGACGAGGAGGAGGATGAATACAGCAATGGAGATTATGAGGAAGTCAAGTATGAAGGGAAGGGGAAAGGGAAGGCCCGGGAGCCTATCGACGAAGAGGAAGATGAGGATATGCACAAAGCTGAGTTCCTGGAACAAGCCTACCCCAACGAGTCGTACTCGGGTGGGCTCACACACAGTGAGTGGAATGCCTGGCAATAGCCCCAGTCACTTCAATATTGGAATCTTGTGGGTCGTCGTTTGTCGCATGGGAAGTTTTTCTAGCATGGGCTTCTTTCAATTTGACGCCCTCGATGATCAGTTCCCATTTTTCTGTTCGCCCTCTCTCTCAAGCGTCTTGTCTACATTGTTTGCTGCCACTTCCTTCACTGGTTCTGCTGTTCTTCCCCTTGTTCTTTTTCTTTTTTACTCAATGTATATATTGAAAAAATGATTGTTGTTTGTATTTCACCGAGGCAGGTCTTTATGGCCAAGAGTACACAATATTAAGTACAAAAATAAGAAAGAGAGGGAGGTCAGATGTGAAACCCAGACACAGGGAATAGCGAGAACATCTTTTAGAGTGGCACAGAGGGTATTGCCTTCAAGACAAAGAGAAATCATGCCGAAAGGGGCAGGAAGAGATGAAAGAAATGAAATTGACAACGGGATAAGTGGTAAGAAACATATTTACCACTCATCATCAATGTCCATTTTGTCAAGATTCACCTCAGGAGAGGTAGTAGTGGATTGGAAAGGCCTTGTGCTCAAGGGACACAACAGAACCGAGATCCTCCGGCACCCCAATGTCCAGGCCGGGAGATTTCGGAAGGCCACCGGCCCCACTATGTCCTTCTCGGTAATGAAAGCCAACGGTCCTTGGGTGACCTGCACAACACCCAGTTCGGCCATCACATTTTGCACCCCCGCGGGGCATTGAACCTGATTGTACCGCACCAGTTTGAATATCACCCCATCCCACCCAGAACCCATCTTCATGATGTCGACAACCTCGCCATAAAACTTCTTTTCCTCCCATATGTACTCAACAATGTTGTTTGGATTTTTCCTTGATACCTTCTTGCCGTCCTTGCAAACAAAAGATGATTCCAATTTTGCATACAATCAAGACCTCGTCATTGAATGTGTTTGAGAAGTCGTCACACGATTGCAGCCCTGTTCTTCTTTCGCGGCAGATGGGTAGAACCTTGTCATAATCTGCCCTGCTGATGACAAACCCATTGCGAACTTTCTGCGTGTGGGTTCCACTCTTGCTTTCACCTTTGGGGTTGGCTGCCTCAAGCCCTTGTTCAGCAATCAGCCGCTGGAGCTGGCAGAACTTCTTCATCACCGTTCCATTGTTTTTATCTAAAATAAAAACATCATAAGCAATGCATGAATCCTTCCCTTGTTGTGAATGGCTGAGTAAAAAAAATATTTGCCAGGTTTGTGAGGTGTGGTTTGGGGGCAGGTGTTTTCAGAATACGCTGGACTGAGGCTCTTTGAACTTTGTCTAGATGGTAGATGGTTGATGGCACAAAAAGGTCTTCCCCACAGTTGTCTGAGTTGGTGGTTTGCTGATAACCACACTCGGGCGGAGCTGCTTCAATGTCATAGAGCAAGTAGCACCGTCTACAGCAAACATATTCATTGATTCTTGGATCCAGATGAAGATGTTTGGTTATGGTTTGAATTTCAACCGGAACACAAGATTCGAAGTCAATATCCGGCGCTAGTTCACAACATCTTTTGATGATGTAAAGAATATATGTGACGGCAGTTCGGCACTTTGCATGAATGACGCCGCAAAATAGATGGAGCCACACAATGAAACATAATACAAACCCTAAATGAAAATAAGAGTGAGTCAATATTTTATTTGAGCACAACCAATAGGGATTACTTACGTAGTTGAATTGGATCCTTAGATGGGGCTTCCTCATCTACTTGAACATTGGCCTTTAGGGGGGTTTTATTTGGTGACTTTATCCGGCTTGTTGAATTCAAGACTGCTAAGGGGCTGATTGAAGTGGTAGGTGGGTCAAATTGAGCTGAAAAGGCTTTCTGCATGGGTCATCTTTGGGTGCTTGGATGAACAAAGCAGCCACTGTGTTCAACTCCGTCTTCATCAATGGACATATTGAGGATGCATCGTGGGCAGGTACATAGATTGGAGGGAGAGTCCATTGGGTATTTGAAGTGATGAGTGAGTTGTGTGTCGAGAGTTGATGGATAGCAAGGTAGTGTAGCCCACGTGATGTGGACATCATGTACACATAGGCCACGTCGTGATGACGTTTCCAACTTGAAGCTTGCGCGGGGCCGACGTGAGGACGATGTTGTGGCTACCACATTGGCACCTTGCACATAGTGAGTCTAGTGGTTAAGACTTGGCCTTTGAGTTACAGTTGAAACCACACAGGATTTGAGTTCAATTCCCACTCAACACATCTCAAAAAATCATAGACTTTTCATCTCTAATTCTTTTAACATTCATAGAAAAAAAAAGGATANGGTAAGTGTTCCTGACAATGAGGGGTCATCAGCAGCAGGTTTGCGCCCTACCGAGAAGGATTCCTCGAGAAAAAAAAGAAGAGAAGAAGAAAGACGAAGCAAAAAATAAAGGAAGAAAAAAAAGGAAAAGAGAAAGAAAGAAAGAGAAAAAAAATGAAGAGAAAAAAAGATGAATAGAACGAAAAAATGAACAGAAAAAAAAGGCCGGAAGAGAAAAAAAAAAGGAAGGGAAAAAAAGTAGGATGACAAGAAGACGTATTGAAGACAAGAGGAAAAAATTTGAACGACCACAAAACAGACAGAAAGCCAAGGACAGAGGGAGAAATAGGAGCAGCCAAAGACCAAAGAGAAAATGAGACAACAGATATAGATACTTTTAAGTTTGTATGACAGATACTATCGACTAGAGTCAAATCAGTTGGAGATCTTGGAATGCAGACTGTTAGTAAGCGAGCGCGAACTACGTCGAGATAAGGTGAGAGAGCGGAGACGACTGGGGAGGAGAAACTTAGGGGGAGAATAGGGAGATTTGGAGTGGGCGGGGCACTTAGACCGGACGAGTACTTTTCTAAGAACCTTGTTCACTTTCGAGAGGACACTCACTGCTTCTTGGGAAGGCTCAGTCTCATCATCGTCTTCAAAGACCGACGGGAGAGTGTCTGACTGGCATGGGGGGCACTCGGAGACTACCTGCTTGGGCATCAAGTACATGGAGAAATCATCGAGCGCGTAAAGTTTCATTGTTGAAGACATCGTCTAGTTCTATGGAAGGAGGTGATACAATCTGGTGGAGAATAGGGTTAGTGGTACAACTGGTTGAGAGAGATACTGTTTGATAGTTGTTTTTTTAGGGGAAGTTTTGGACAACAAGTGTTGCGAGCAGGTGAAGTGGAATGAATGGGATGAAGGAAAGCTGGAGTGGGGCAAACGGGTCGCCTTATATATCCATGGATCTCGATAGTCAGGTCCGCAACCAAATCAACCTATTGTGAAGTGGACCGTCTCTCCCTCTGAGCACTGTGCCCGCCAAGTTGAGAATATGGAGCCGTGCACCTGTGTCATCTGTAAAGCGGCTCGAAGATGCCCGTGCCTGCTGTGGCTCGGCTTCGCCATTCATCACGACGGACTAACCTGGGCCAAAAAAGGAAAGCGTAAAATCAGACTGTCGCCGACCGGCTGTCCTATCTTGCATACCCGTACGGACGAGCTTGGCACAAGTTCATCAGGCACGGAAACATCGGGATGAAGCGGCTGATCGGGATTGGACCAAGAAGAAATTGGGGACAAAGGAATGTCCTCCATCGGTGTCATGGGATGCCATGCAGGAGGCGGGAATGCCATAGATAGGGATATTTTCCGACAGCGAGCAGAGGGGAGTGAGTACTCGAAGAGTGGCAATCCAGTCCATTCAGTTGGTAAACCAATATTTCAGCCGCCGGTGAAGCTTCTATTTCCTGGTGGCCCAGCCCAGTTCTTCTGAATGAATTTCGATGACGACCGACACCGCATATGGCCCTCTGTGACCCCCTTGCCCCCCGGCTGAGGGGTGGGCACTGCTTGGGTCGGCCTGAATGCTGTATTACAGCAGCCATTGTGCAGACTCGGGCTTCCCTTCACCATGCACCAGTACACCCACCGCCTAAAAAAACAATCAATCCATTCTTCCTCAATCCACTTATGTTACTAACCCTCCTCTCTCCTCCTGCCTTGTTGTTTTTGATGAAGAAATATATGACTTCAATCAATATTTACTTGCTCGATGGTTTCTCCATGTACTTGATGCCCATGAGGGCGGCCCCCGAGTGCCCCCCTTGCCAGTCAGACACCCTCCCATTGGTCCCTGAAGACGATGAAGTTGGTTGGGGGCCTTCCCGCGATGTGAGTGTCCTATCAAAAGTGAACAGGCTTTTTAAAAAGTTACTCGTTCGGTCCAAAGGTCCTGCCCGTACAAGCTCCCAAGTTTTTCTTCCATTCCCCACCTTATATTGAAGGAA
>LAVV01014415.1:0-10057 GCA_001263375.1 Puccinia sorghi
TATATCTTTGTTATATTTTGCACCTCCTGTAGCTAGAAGGATTTATCCTTGGCATCAGGCAGGCTGACAATACAACATGATATTGTTGAGAATGATCCATACTTTTTAAAAAAGCTGGTGTGTGATTTTATTCTATCTTTTTTCCATTTTTAAGAAATTTCTAACTGGCCTTTTGGCCTCACAGCGCAGAAAGTCACAGCTGCATTGCAAATGATTGGGTACTGGATTGCTGCAGATGCCACTGACAAATTTTCAGCCTCATGCTACTAACCTATTGTTTATGGGAAGGCACTGGGTTGTGCCATGAGTGATTGATAAGTGGTTTGTTTGAAATGTTGAGTATGGTATCCGGATTAATTATCAGGGTGAGGGGTAATTAGCTCCAGTATTTAAATCTTGAAAAGCTCTTCTCAACATTTAAAAGGAGAGAAATCCAGATTTTATGTCTGATTCTTTCTTCCCTGCTAAGACAGACAGAGAATATTACGTAGTGTAGCAAGTGAAGACACATACTTTGATGAGTCTTACAGGGGGTTGTTTAACAACCTGGGAATCTGGTATACTGTTGCATCTCAATACTTGTGGAAGTCACTACAGGAGTATTCAGAGCAGAAAGTGGTAGTGTGGATGATGGTGGAGGTGATATCCAGTGGCAATAACAGTACTCAAAGCTGTTGCTAGTTGTTTTTGGACAATCCAGGGGAGTGTTGACAATAAATATCAGGTACTGAAGTGACTGGATACTTTTGATGGTTGTGTGAAGACTGGGGGATAAATCCTGAAGATCAAGGGCTTTGAATATCTTCAATAGGTACTGAGAATTGCTATGGAATGCTCTGTGAGGTCTAGGTGATACTCCAGGATCAGTCAGGGCATATCAATGTGTAAGGTCACAGTGCACTGTAAGGGATCAGTCCATATGTAAGAGGATCATTGCTGTTTTATAAACCTCTGGATTATTCCATAGGATCTGTTATTGAAATAAGTATATTTCTATTGAGTTAATTGATACTTGGTTCAATTTCATGAAAGTGTACAAAGGTTTATTCTATTTTCTTCCAGGGGCTATGGTATGTATTGATAATATATGGGGAGCTACTATAATTATAAATATTAACTGATATATTCTTGCAGATGATTAAATACATATTTTCAAATCATATTATTGGGGTTAATTTATTTTAATTTTAATGCTACGTGTAAGATACAATAACATAAGACTAAAGATAAAATACAATGACAGAACATGCAAGGTAAGACACAAACTGGCTAAACCTGGTAAGTCTTTTCAAGGATATACAAAACTAGTCAAGACTAACCATACATAGAAATAATCAAGCAGGGTGGTCCTTCTGCATATCAGGGAATAGAAAATAACAAGTAAGGTCTTATTTCTATGATATCCAGAAGAATAATATTATAAGGAATTAACATGAGGGCTGTTATGGATTTTAACTACTTGGGGAATATCAGGTATGGTGATATCATCTCTGTGTCTGACAAAAATACTCCCAAATTGCTGATTCCACTGCCCTGCTTTTCTGAGTCCATTGTTTCAATGTATAAGGAAGAATACCTCTGAAACCCAAACAAGACATATATGAGGAAGATTCTGCATGAAAAATACAAGATTTCCTTTCCTCAATTCCTAGGGATTCAAGAATTTACTCACTGTAGTCGGAAAAACATTCCAGTAGCCCTGAAAGGACAGTATAAAGGAAAAGTAACCAAAAATTGTTCTCAAGGCAGTTGCAACCAAAGACCAATCAGTACCACATCTACTTTCCAGTATAATTTCCCCCAAAAACTACTTCTGGATATGTTAAAGAAAACAAGCATGAAATCCCCTCAAGGAAATTTATGAATGAAAGAAGCAGTCCACTGCAAATCAAGCCCACAAAACTGTGGTTCCAGCCTGGAAATTCTGATTGCATTCCCATTTTTCAAAATTTGAGTGCTTTAAAAAGACACACTGTAGGAGCATCCAACTGATTTCATTGAAACATAAGAAATATTCATCAGGAATCATTACTTGAACAGAATCTCTTACTGTGGTGTTATATTCACTCTGGTATGATTGGTTTTCCTCTATATGCGCGCTTCAATCTCTCTACCGTTTATTTAATCTCCCTTCCTATTTATCTTGATTACTTCTTCATTTCACGCCCAATAATCAAAGCAATCGCAGCCACTATTTAGAGATTTTCTATGTTCTTTTACATCTTAAACCTTTTCTAAAGACTGACTCCTTGGTTTATATAACTCCATAGTGAATAAGCCATGAGTGTATGACAGGTCCCATTCAGAACCCCCCCTCTCTTTTCTGGATGTTTCCATCAGCCTGGAATGATTTTTAATCTCCGAATAATGATTATTATAAAATTTTACTCTATCACCAAGTCAGAAGCCTTCTACATTCGTCTCATTTTATTTCTGATTGAATTGAATTTGAATATTTCTTTTTATTCTAGCACCCAATGTCCAAACGAAAGTGGACCCCTCCCCCCCCACACCTATAGGGGAAAATTTGGATGGAAAGAGCACTTTTGCACGTCCGCACTCCCCAAGATACTTACACTGGATTGATTAAGAAGATTTTGATTTTGAAAGCGAGCCTGACAGGACATCTTTCACCTTTTCGGTAACATTTCTTACGATTAGATCACGGGCAAAGCTTGAACCTCGTTCGTCGGAGTAGAAGAAGACTTGACCGGTTTGACCTTGGCCAGCGGAGGCCCTGTTCGGCCCAGCAAGCTCGAGAGTGCCCATGGCAATCTGGGTGGTCTGTATGCTTGTTGCAAACCCCTTGCCATTTGGCTTCACTTTGCGGTTATATGTTAGGTTGATCTCCCCCTTCAAGCCTGTCTGTCCGCTCTCAAGGGATACCTTCAATGGGAAACTGAAGTCATCCGAATATGTTAACGCTGCATCCGTAATCGCGGAACTTGATCCTGTTGACAGTTGGGCTACCTCCTGCGGCGTGCAGTTATTGGAAATGAATGAAACGGGCACAATCAATGATTGACTCAACAAAATAACCATTGAAAGAGCTGACCTGAGAGCTGCCATCCAAGGCAAGAATATGCTTGCTCTGGTAGGCCAACTCTTGCTTGAAGGAAACTTTTCTCCTTTGATTACTTCCGGTGATTATGGCACTTTCGATGAACAATTTTCGACTGGCATCGGTGGTTGTACATACGGAACCACCGCAGACTCCACCAAAAATCTTGATAGTAGGATCGGTGTAATAGCTGAGAATTTTCCCACAGGTACTTTTCCCACTAGGATCCAGTGTGATGGCTATGTTTCCGCTCAGAAACCACTTGGAATTGATCGATCCATTCTCGCCTTGCCCTTCAACTGTGAGGGTGAAGTTGTGCGGCAAAGAATCTGTCAGAGCAGGTAAGAAAGGCGTGATGTCGATTTGGTACGTGGGTTGATCCAAGCTTCCGTATGCTGCCATCGGCCTAATTCCATCCACACATTCACGTACATCCCCATTGACCCACATAATTACGAAAGATTAACAAAAAAGAAAATGATTACAGGCAGCACCATGCCATTCCGAGATATTAAACAAAGCAAATTACCTCCACCATGTCAACAACATCCCCCCAGTGAATATCACGGGAAAAGGATACACAACCCCAGCCAGACGATCATCACTAGGACAAAGAATAAATGGCCAGACATCATCGATAGGCTGGGCTTGTGTTGAAATTTTCTGGAAGAAGACACGCACATCCAAAGCTGAACTTCCCGGAACGACCCTTTTGCAGGGTCATTATCATTCAAAGTGCGATTCAATTCCGGGCTTACTTGGTCCAAAGGATTGGTGTACTGGATTTTTTTGTCATATTTCCTTATGGAGTCAGACTGGTAGTCTGCTGTTCAAGATAGATAGACAGCTCAAGATCAACTAAGAAATTACTTGGCCCTCACCCAAAACTTGAATGAATTGAGACCCAACTACGATCAGCTCAAGTTATTCTAGAAACCAGATAAGACTCAAATCTCATACCTCTTCCTTGTCAGCACCACTTGCATAAATTTCAACCATGGCGGATACGGCATTCTTCATCACACAACACACATCCATGTCAGTCACAGATAGGAAACATGCGAGGAAAATTTCCACAAAGTTTCCTTACGATAGGAAATTGAACGGAAATGGTTGCAGCCGGTGGGACAGAAAAGGGCGAAGCGCCTTTCTCCGAGAGTGGAAGGATGACATCTGGCGTGATTGAAGCTGGGAAGCCCGGGGTGGCCGTGTAATAGGTTGCAAAGAGTTCGACAAAAAATACGCCATCTATACCGCTTGTCTTGTCAATAATATTTTCTAGATTCATGACCAAACTGGCTTCTGGTAGGGATAAAAGCGGGATGTACTTGGTCACATCCTTTTCACTTTGTCCCAAATTATCCATCAGTTTGCTTAGGTTCTCATGGCGTATGCATATTAAGCGAAGAATATTCTGGGCAAGAGAAAAAAAATGAATACATTGTCCATGTGATCCCTTGTGGCGTAGGTTCTGCGGTCGATGTCCTCATAACTAGAACCATGATCTCACTTGAGCTCATTGCAAAAAGGCCGTTTGGGAACGCCAGCTGTTGGAGGAAGGCCTGAAGGGGTGTTAAAGTACTCACTCTCAACTCCGTTGAGAAATATAGACTAAAAGCAAGTAAATATCAAATCTGTGTGAGTGAACCTGATTACAAAAATAAGTGATACATTTTTTTTATCAATGAATGAGAGGAATGGAAGAGAACGACAAACACTGAGTCGATCGAATTGGTTCCCGCTAGATGCTAGGACAGACAAACAATAGCAAAGGTGTGCACGGTTTAATGTTAGCTTCAGGGGAGCTTTATTCGTCAAGCGCCGAGGATAATTGTCCTGCGGAAACTCACTGACTGTTAATTTCAGAATGACGGATGCCCAGTTACGTGGTTCTCCGCATTCCTTGGGGGCCGAGTATGTCACTCGTGCAGGCTTGCCTACGCTGTTTGCGAACGTCTGTTTTTTTTTTTTTTTTTCAAAGAAAAGGGGACGCGCAGTTTCCGTTTAAAAAATTAGAACTGTGTTCTGATGGAATCGAAATACCCGTTGATTTTTTTTGTTCAAGACTTCATGCGGATCAAATTGAAAATGCAATTACAGTTTGAAGTAGACTTTGATGACACGACTTGCCCTCTTGAGGGACCACCGGGGGCTGGGAATTGCGAGTCAAATCAACAGATTGTGGGTTAATGAAGAGAGCATAGCATGAGCCGTTTTTGGATTAGAGGTCCACCAAACATAAAAAAATGATCAATCTGAATTGAGGGGGGCAAGCTGCGTACCTGTGTGACCTGAAAGTTTTCCAGCAGTCCTCCACCGCTTGTGTTAAGCCCTTGGCTGGCAGTGGCGCCACTCATCTGTCGCCTCCTGAGAATTGGCATGGAGAATGACGATGAGGAAAGACGATTATCAGATAGCACCAACTGCGCGCCTTCAACCCCGATGCCCGAAAGAGGCTCATGGTCATGGCGCATGCACCGTATCCAGGCTAGCCGGCTACAGTAGAGAAACAAGAGGGCGCGCCGCATTACGATGAGGAGATGGACGTGCCCCGGGTTGTGGAAAAATAATACCAAAGGATTAAGAGGTATCCTCTTCGCAGTTTGAATAAATGACGCCAGCAGTTATAGGAATCTATTAGGAAGTGATGACATTGATCTGACGGCAGGCGATGGTGGAGAGACACTTGAGAAAGCAGCGAATAAAATGAACAGATAAGTCAACCCATGAAGCTGCGAAGGCTGCGCGTTCCTTCGACTAACCTCGAGGAGGTTTCCGTGCTCGCCAGCGTGTTGCGGTGACCACATGCCATGGCAATCAGATTGGCAAGGCCAGCTCTTCGGTGGAAAAGCGACCGAAGGCAAGTAGCTTCTTCTTCTCCAAAAGGTGAGGGGTTTGTTGGCCCCAAAGGGGGGCCACGCGCGACGACCGATCGACGCCGACGCAGGTCGACCCATTTCGCAATCATCGAGATCTCGAATTTGTTGAAAAACTCAAAAACGGACGATTCGCCAAGGAAAGACCAAGATTCGGTTTCCGGAGCGCTTAAACAGGAGACTTCGAGCGCACTTGAAGGATGGTCCGGCTCATCACGCACAACCTGCTCGCCTGCAACGCCAAGACGTGCTCCGCCCCGACGAACTTCCCGCTCCGGTTCGAGCAGGTCCAACGGGTCGAGATCAAGGAGGCCGAGCTGAACAAGGAGTTCATCAAGGGATTTCTTAACAAGCTCGACTTTGACGCCCTTCTCTACGCTTCGCGAGCTGTTCAGTACCTCTTTCAAATACCCTGACGCTCTTCGGCTTCCTCCACACCTACTCATGCTTGCTTGTTTCCTTTGGGCTCTAGCTCGGCGATGCCGCTCTCCCAGATTCGTTCCCACTAGAATCCTTCCAAAATCCAGACGGGATATCGGACGAGGTCTTTGCCGCTCTGCACCATGCATTACTCGAGGTAGGTACTACTTTCAAAGTCCAGATAAAAGGCGTCACGGATGCTCATTCAAAACTGCTTTGCTTGCACGATCAATTAAATGGACGAACAATTCAGATCCATGTCCAGGAGGGAAACATGGTCTGTCCTTCGTGCGGCCACATCTTTGTCATCAAGGACGGCATCCCAAATATGGTGTGAACAACCCCGCGCTTGCATTGGCCATCTACCGATCAACCAAAGCATACGGCTTCTAGCTTTTAACTGACCTTGCATTTTTTTTAACTTCGTTTCTAGCTGCTAGCCGAGCACGAAATCAAGTCGTAAAATCCACTCCCGATTCCTTTGACACAGTGCCGTTTTCCACCCGCCCTTTTGGCAATTCGTTTTTCTACCCCTACTTCTACACGCCATACCAAATACCCTTCCTATCCATGAACTTCTGATCTTGTCTATATCGTCTAACATGCTGCATTAGTGAAGTCCAAAATCGTCATTCAACGCTGAATAGATTCATCAGCCGGAATAAATGACACAACTAGTTGTGAAGAAATTGGGAGGTGAAAACCAATGGTTCCTAGGTCAATCAGATTGAAAAATCGCTCATCATCCCTTCTCAAGACATATGACGAACAGATCCGCGAAGACATGTGCGATTGAGGCGTTAGCAAGACTTCCGAGTGCCCGTTCTCCTTGAAATCTGAATGGCTTATGCGGAGTACTGTTAGCCAACTGTTGGAGGACTGCGACCCGCGCCATTGCAAACCCGGGAAAAACAATTGCACTTCTCAGCCTAAAACTTTCCGCCGATAAGCTTGGATGTAATGGCCCCTGGGGCACTTGGTAAGTGACGACACAAGGCGGGGCACAACGACACTGTCGCTATCGCCCTAGCACTGCTCCTGCGCTACTTTCGGGTCTTTCTTTTTCGGCCTCTGGATCTTTTTATTCCCGCGTCCAAAAAAAGAAAAAACAGGTTTTTGTGCGAGTGTGTGGACGACATTGCAGGCTACCGCCGCTGGCACTTCTTGCCACCTTAATCCATGCCCGTCGAAAAACAAAAAAATGAGGCTCTGTTTGGCCGGCCCAATCCTGCGTTAGGATCATTCAAGGTCGCGTCGCCAATAGGGTTTAAAAACCCTACTTGCGACATTACGATGAAGCGTGGGAAACCAAATACTACACCCAGGATGTTTGGGGCAACACCGTCATATCCTCTAATGGTGGACGGCTTGGTGTTTGTGATGCCCCGACCTGAACCATCATAATCATATACACGTGCTCCTGCTGAACAATGGCACCATTTCGTTGACAAACAACTCTTTCTTCCTCTCGAACTCAGACAATTTTACTCAATTGAGAGGTCTCGTGTGAGGCTCCCGTTGTGGAACTGTTGTATTGCTATGCCAATTGTGTCATCATTGCTGAGATGTGACCCACCAGCCATTCAAAAATGGCTTGATATCAACCCTTGTGAAGCTCTGGTGCCGTGGCTATACTGAGAGCCAGCAATGGCTGAGATTAGCCTATTAGCTGCATTGTCAAAAGACACACCAGTGGTTTGTTGATTGCATTTGAGCTGGAAACCTTTTGAAGATGCCAATGTTTCTTCTTCTTCCTCCTCCGACACCCTCTGCTGCTATGCTGGCCCCGAGGCAAGCTGGCTTCCACACCTTATTGGAGTTCCAAAGATGATTGAAAGGTTTCTCCACTTGGGAAAATGTTGATTCTGAAAACAACAAGCATGAGGATGCAACTTATGTCCATGCATCAGAAATTGATACAGTATGAGGCAATATTGGACATCAAACACTGCAAAAAAAACTTGCTCAACTGCCTGCAGTTGACATGCAGAAAGTCCCAAGAAGCTTCTGTTGTTACTTCAACCATTATCCAAAATTGATTCAACTAAGCTTTGATGCACAGTCACTGTGTGGCTGGAGCATGCTGCATGTCAACTGCAGGCAGTTGGGCTATTTTTTTTTTGCAGTGAAAGGCAACTCACCACTAGAAACTGTGCCCACACTTCATCCCAGGCTGTAACTTCAAATTCAACTTCATCTCACCTAAACCCACTTACCTCCCAATAAGCCACAAATAGCCAGGTTCACATTGCAAATTTTTAGCCATCTCTAGCTGTATCAAGTCGCCTTTAACCCATACCCAGGAGCCACGGGTATCCCTGGCTTTTACCCAGGCACACCCCGGACGTACTTCCAGTTGCACACTCCCATCAGAATGACAAGTGGGGCAGGGCAACAACAGATCCACTGGTTCTGATGTCGCCACACCCAACCCGTGAGCACCACAGGAAAATACCTTGATTCCCATAAGATCTCACCATCCGTGAATGAGATGGACAGCTTGAGGTTGCTGTCAAGTGGAAGCCTCATGGATATCACTTCATTGGGATTGTGATGACATTCAGTTGCCATTGTCCTCATGAAGTGAGTATCACTGATGTGTGAGGATTGGTCAACACCACCACAGAAGGTGGTGATCCAAGGAGATGAAAAAGAAGCTGTCTCCGTCATTTCATAAAGACCAATCCTACACATGGCAAGCAAATCGGAATACAAGTCCAACAGGGTCTGACTCACCTTCAACCTCCCCCCTCAGACCACACTTCCTCAAAACCAAAAACAACAAGCGGCCAGAATTGGAAGTCCAGGTCTGCCGCCTGCCAGTCACCAGCCCTCCTTGGAAAGCACAAGACCATGTATTTATTTAAGAGCTTTTTGTGATGTTGATTTCAGTAAGGATAAAACCAAAAAATATGCTAACAAGTAATTGAATCAACATGATAAAATATTCAAATACTATTTTGTTTGCCTATGGTGAGGTCAACAACTACACTGTTTTGTTTGGTAGCATTCTCCATCATGTTGAAACATCCCTCATACCTTTGGGGCCAGTCAAGGGCCTCATTGTAAGTTAATGACTGCCACAATCTGTTCCTCAAAGGCTGTGGGGCTGTAAAGAGAGTTGGGTTTCTCATCTGTAAAACAAAAAAATGCCTCAGCCTTCCAATGAGAATGCTCATGGGGTGTTTGTTGTTGGGAGCACCAAAGTGGGGGAAAGCAGTGTGAGAATAGGAAGTTGAAAAGAAAAATAACGGAGTCTCAAATGCATTGGCTATTGCTGCTGCCATTTAAGGCATTGAAATCCACTTGGATTCTCCACAAGTTCTTGTGGAATTTACAATGAGTGAAACATCTACTTCTTCAAGTTTATAAATTGCTGGATCCCTCTTGTAAAATTCTCTTCTCTTTTGTATCTCTTGATAATTATTTTGTTGAAATTCCATAAATGAATTGTTTCCCCTTCCCAAGAAGTGAATAACTTCCCTAAAGCCACAGGGTCCATCAGCTAGCACACCAAATACCATTTGAACAAGTAGATGGATAAATTGAGGGAGTTATTTTATGAGATCAGGCATGGGTGGAAAGATTGATTTTGGTATACTTGCAGTGTTGATGGTGTTATGATCCGGTAACCCCCTCTGGGACTTGCCAGGGGTTTCCCAACTGGGGGATTATCTCCAGCCTCCACACCTTTGTACAT
>LAVV01014426.1:3806-14547 GCA_001263375.1 Puccinia sorghi
GTTCAATATATACATACTGTTTTATTTATCAATCTTCTTCTTTATATCTGATTTGTTTCTTCCAGTAATAAAAATACTGTTCTCCCTACTACCATTACTTGGTTAGCTTACTGTTAGCTGGAGTTACGCTAACATTTAGCGTTAGCGTAGTTGAAGCTACACTACAGGTTAGCGTAGCTGATATACAAGCTACGCTACAGGTTAGCGTAGCTGATACACAAGCTACACTACTGGTTAGCGTAGCGTTTTTGACAACTAACACCGCTACAACACCGCTAACAGGAAATTTGGTTAGCGTTAGTTGTATTTTGTGGGGCTCAACTAACGCTACATTTTTTTTTTCAAAATCCTGTAGCATTAGTTGTCAAAAATTAGCGCTAACAGTAGCTTTATTGTAGTGTAGCTTAATTAGCTAACGCTACGCTACGCTAGCACTACATGTAGTGTAGCTGGCCCACCGTTGCTTCTGGAAGGGGTTCATTGGTTTTTTGCAGGCATGACACACCCGCTTGGCTTCGGCCAAGATTGGCCAAGTTGGCTTTAGGCTCGGCCAAGTGCGCTTGGCAAGATCAGGCTAGATTTGGGCATGTGCCCAAACTGGCTTGACATACCATACGGCCTGTTTCCAGAGGACATTTCTAGCATTTTTACCCAAATTCTGTATCTTTCACAATTATAAGGGGGCTTTCTGTCCGCAAGGAGCTCCATTCAGGTTTAGCTCCCGCGGTCAAGATGCTCCAAGCCTGCCCGTCCGTCCCGCCGCCCCGAGGGATGGTTCCCCCCGAACTGTCGGGTGATTTCATCACATTGGCTGGACACTTAATGGCATATGAATACGTCGAGTTCTCTCACTTCTTCTCGTTCAGCTCACCATCAACAATCAATTGCTCCAGCCTCCCATCGATGGCCATTTCAATCAGTCGCGCTTAAGCTCAAGATAAAACTCGATTAACTCCCGATTTGTCCGACTTGGCGCCCCCAATCACATCCGTCCTATTTTTGAAGTCTTGTCATTCGATCATGGGCTCCCAACCTAACCACTTCCTCAGCTCCGATACCTCGTCACTCGTCTCGGAATACCTATTAAACTCGAATGATATCAATCTTCAACAACGGCTGTGGGTCTTACTACCTCCTTCTAAATTTACCTCTCCCCACCCAAACCCTTTCATCGTCGGTAGCGGCATCTCTGCTCTCCCACCTTATTTCAAGAGAACCACCCCTCTCCCTTCTTCCTTATGTCAATCTATGAGAGAATCGCGTCCCACCCTCTGGTATGTTTATTTCTGATTCAATGATCAACCACAAATATTTAAACTGACATTCGTGTGGACGTGAACTTTTATCCCTGCCTATTGGTCTTCGATCTCTCCCGACTTGCGTATCATTTGGCCAGTTCGAATATTGAAGATCATTCACTACCATTCACTTCTCATGACATCGCTCTTCATATTCACCCTTTCTCCTTTTTCCTCGTTTGCCGACTTTCTTAACCCGGTTTTGGTTGATTCGATGCACACCATGACTGACTCTGAACTTTTTGTTTAATCTGGTCGCTCCATTCTTGAATTATTATATTACCCTTTCATCCAGATCATCACAACTTATCGCTTTACTTCAAGATGCATGCGCTGTAGATGGCCGTAGCTCCAATACATCGGTCGACCCGGAATTACAGCTTACTCAGTTGCTCTCACAGCTAGTGAAAAATGCGCTTCCTATGTCCAGCAAGTCAACTTCGACATCTTTCACCCCGGCGAACATTCAATCCTTCTTCAGTGAATCGATTTGTATACTTGCGGATGAACAGATCAAAGCACGCCTCTCAGAGTTACTTGCCGACACCATTTGGTCGATCGAGTCGGAGATTGAAGCTCAACATAGTAGTTTAGAAGAGCAACTGAAGACCTTGAGTACAGATTCTGCCCAAGTTGTCACTGGATCGGCGGATGTTGATAATTCGACCGATGCACCACCACCCAACATCCATCTAACTTCCCGAAGAATCAAACTTGAATCTCTGTCTCGGTCACGCATGGCATTAATTCAGCTAGCAATCGTTCTCCTCCAACCCGACAAAAAAAACTTTGTTGCTCTTCAATCCGCACATTGTCGGCTGAGCTGGGAGTACGGGTTTCTATATGAGACGGGCTTGATTCCCTTTCCAGCTGATATGGTTGCTAAGCAGGCCACTCGTATCAATACTGGTCTTCAGTCAGTAATGTTTCTTTCGTGTCCAAATATCCGCCGTTGACTAGGTTAACATCCTAAAATCTTGCACTCAGCTACAAGCAACAGCGTTTCAACCTGCTTCGTGAGGAGTCCGAGGGTTACTCTCATCTCGCCACCGAATTGATATCCGCGATGGGACCTGGTCTCGTTTCGCATCTGGTACCCGCTGATTCAGGCCAAGGCGACCCGACAACCTATCCGCACCTTCGATCGATTTTACTGCCTGGTGAAACCCCACAAATAAGAGATTCAAGAATTGAGAAAGTTTCGAATAACATCAAAGCCATGATTGGCTTTTTCGATCTCGATCCCAACCGCACCCTGGACATAATACTTGATGTATTCTCTTACAACGTCATCTCGCATCACCCTTTTTTTTGCTCGTTATTGAAGACAAGTCATTGGATGCAAACCGTCAATTCTAATTCGACAGTCGATGATGAGCAAATTCTACCCGCCGATGGCCACTTGCACTCCGAAAAGGGCTCGAAGCTCATCGCTTCGTTACTGGGGTTCAAATTTGCACACTATCACTCGAGCGATACAAGTGATTCAACTCCCGATGAGCTCTACTTGATGACTGCCGTCTTAATTTGGCACAAGGTCGTAAAGCTGCGTGACATACTTCCACATCTTTCTCCTGATTTGCAAAGCATCAAAGAACACGAGTCAAATTGGCGACAAGAGGTAACGACCAAAGCGCTGAATGCTGGGCCACAAAACGCCCTCAGCTTGGCCGGTGCGCTTGATAACAGTGGATTGATGGGACCTTACTCCAAGACAATTACTGGCAAAATTTCCGAGGGCGCATCAGCTACTTCATCCACCAAATCAAAATCTGTGCCTAATCAAAAGGCTGGGCTTCTATCAGCTTTACTCTCAATCGGTGCCATACATGAATCTATCTTCATATTATCAATACCAAATCATCAGTATCTTGCTCATCAAGACCCCAACATTTCAGCTTTACTCTTGAGATTAATAGATGTTGCCCTTGATCCGGCCTATCGGAAGTGCGGTCTATCTGTCCCAAGCGTTGATAAATCCTGGCAATCGACAATAACCCAGCCTAAGAAAAGATACTCCGGCGGTCCTACACATCAACTTATCGATGCTGAAGTTCCGAAGTCCGTACTATCAGCCAGGGTTATTCCACGCGCTGCGAGCTTGAGTGCGACGACTGTCAAGACAGAGCCGGTCTTCTTCTGGTCTGCATGGAGGAGTCGTATCCTCCGAGTCAATAATAATACTGAGTTTTTAGATTATGTCTGGCCGATGCTCCGGTTTGTAGGTCCATTCGGTCACATGCACATGGGTGTTTTCCACAAAGTCGCTACATTGACTGCCGCCGCTGTCCATACGCCATCAAACGAGACACAAGGCGACCCGCGATGGAATTACATATTAAGATGGTTCTTATTGCCAGGATTATCTATGACGCAAGGATGTGTAGCCGCCTCCAATGTCATTTGGAAAGTTTTACAATCATATCCGTACGAAGAGAGGTACATGATCTACGGGGAGTGGAAGGATCGTATCTATCAGCG
Source organism: Puccinia sorghi (assembly GCA_001263375.1). Taxonomy (NCBI): domain Eukaryota; kingdom Fungi; phylum Basidiomycota; class Pucciniomycetes; order Pucciniales; family Pucciniaceae; genus Puccinia; species Puccinia sorghi. Next base: position 7,586 of record LAVV01014426.1, read on the forward strand.
GATTCCCGAGCTCAAAGTTGAACGTGTTAAAGCGGATGCCGAATCTAAACGTGTACTGAAAACCATGACACTTGACAACCTTAGAGAAAAGTCTCGCGCGCTTGCAAAACTAGCTTCGTCCAACCCGTGTATCGTTTTCAATGCGGCGCTCAATCAAGTCCAGACCTACGACAATCTTATCGCCTGCGTGATCGAATGTCTCCGGTATCTTAACTTATTCGCCCTTGACGTCTTAACCTACTCAATCGTCGAGTTTCTTTCAAATCCTGACAAAGACCGCTCCAAGTCCGATGGGACCAATATTGCTGCCTGGCTGCAGAACTTGGCCAAATTCGTTGGGAACGTCTTCAAACGAAATTTGAGCTTGGATCCAGCGATCGTCCTGCAATATATTGCCAATCAGCTTGCAACTGGTAATGCTAAGGACCTCATCATTTTGCGAGATATGATTAGCAAGATGGCTGGCGTCGATGTTCTTCAAGATCTCTCGGCCTCTCAAGTAGTGGCGTTGGGTGGATCAAAAACTTTGAGAGCAGAAGCGATATCACCCACAAGTCTTACGGTCAAGAAGCCCTCGTTTTCCAAAAGTTCTAATAGACTGATGAAAGCTCTGACCGAGTCCGGGTTGACGGTGCCCTTACTGCTTTTGGTCACCTTGCAGCGGCAAAACGCTGTATTACTTGCAGATGAAGGCGCGCATTTAAAGTACCTCGGTGTTTTAGCTGACAGTGTAAGCTGTCCCATTAATGGCTTGCTGTAACGACGTTAACTAATCTTCTTTTTTTTTTGTCGTTAGTGCCAACAAGTCTTGTTTCAATACATCGAGTTTCTGCGCATTCAACTTGCTTCCCGTAGCGTATCTGACTACGAGAAGGCCTTGCCTCCAATGGAGTTTATGTGGGAGCAATACCAAAACGATCCAGCAATCGTTTTCCAGGTTTGGAGGCCTGTTCTGTCCGCTTCTGTTCGCCCAGCTCTGAAGATCGGCGACGATGGTGAAGTAAAGATCGATGAGAATCTCCCATCTGCCGCCTTGCCTTCATTAACAGACACGTGTGTCGAGTCAGCAATGCAAGTCGAAGACCCTCCGTCAACTGATGTAGCTAATCAACCATGTATAGATCAGGTGAGTCTTAGGCTTTTGACGTTGATCCACGTTCTCGCGACTGATAGCTTGATTTTGTAGGCTGATTACCCCAAGAGTTTGCTACCGACTGTTTCGCTTGCGGAGAAGATCTTGCCCGAACAAACACGCAAGCTTGTCGGGTCAGTGGTAATTTCATATTCAACGCAAACTCCGCATTCTACTAACTTGAACCGTTTCAATCAAAAAAGTCCTCATTTTTTTGTGACCTTCTGGCAACTTGAGCTTTACGATATTCGCATGCCTGATGAGAGGTACATTTCCGAGACTAATCGCCTCAACGGGATGTTGAGTGACCTTGATCGGGAATATTCTACTCCAATGATTTCTTCGGCGAAGGAGCTTAACCGTGCCAATCGCTCCAAGATTCTGGAAATCCGCGCAACGCTTACAAAGGAGATGAAGATTCACATCAAGCACTACGAGCTCACTCGAGCCCGTTTGGCATCCGAAAAATCATTTTGGTTTCCGCGTAAGAGAAATGTTTATCCCTTTCGCCTAACTTGCTACCGACTTACTCATACTCTTTGTATAGTTTCTGCTCGCAGTGCTTTTCGAGCTCAGCTTCTCGAACATATCATTCAGCACTGTTTCAACCCGCGTGCCAAAATTTCCCCCGTCGATGCCGCGTATACAGCACAGTTCATCAAAACTCTCCACGGTCTTGGCACAGCCTCTTTCATGACTTTGAAACTCCTCGACCGCATCTTTAGCTCGGATGTCGGCCCGTCGATATTCCCATGCAGTGAATTCGAAGCATCAAATTATGGTCGATTTCTGAAGGATTTGTTACTCCTCGTGAAAAGCTGGTACGACAGTGAAAGCACATTTAAAAAAACTGGGCTCGGTAAGGACAAAAGAGGAAACTATCTGCCTGGATTGAGGATGAAGTGGGTCAAGAGCGATAACGCTAGCGAAGCAATCGCAGAAAGTGACATGCTATCCTATGAGAATTTACAGAAAGTTGTTAAGAAGTGGACGACGATTATGTCTACAGTGAGCTCTCATCATTTGTTGAGATTGGCCACGTACACTTGAGTTCGATTTGACACTTTGATGTTTTCAGGTTTGCAGGGAAGCCATTCAATCCGGTGAATACATGTACATCCGCAACAGTATTGCTGTTTTGAAAGAATTGGATGGATTGGTCCCTCTCTTCGAAGATCAGGCGAGCAGTCTAGAAGCATCTGTTACTGAACTTCTCAAGCACGAAAAACGTGAAGATGTCCGAGTGTTGGTTTATGGGTCAGTATTGTTTTTAGCTCCCGTGAGCATCAGGCACACATTCACTGACACTAACCACTCTTCACAGTTATCAATCAATGTTGAAGCGCGCGGCAAAGAACGTCATCAAGGTTAACCCCACCCATGTCCCTAAGCCGGATGCTGTCGCCCAACCACTCGCCAACACCGAGGCCAAAAATATAGCAGACATGAAGCCTGCCTCGACTGTGTCCACAAAGACCATTCATCCATTAGGCTCCAATTCTATAGCCCCCGTTTTGCCGCCACCGAAGCCCGCTGTTCCCGTTTCCCTGGCAGATTCCCGACCTATCTCATCTCCTGTCCTTACTGCTAACCGTCCGGCGGGTCTGCCGGAGAGACCATCCTCCACAAACGCCCGGCTTCCGCCTCCGGTTTCACGTCACGAAAGTGACAGAAAGCTACCTAGCGTTCCCTCGCGTCCAATGAACAATGGTCCCTACCGCAATGGGATAGATACTGAGCACCATGTATTGGTCGCTGATGGGTCCAAGTCCCAATTTCCTACCGCACATCCTGTGCCATCCGCTGAAGCGGCTGAGAGGGAGGCGCTTGCACGGGCCGCTGTCCAACGCTCTCGCAAATTTGCTGCGGCCAACGCAAACCCATCAACCTTTCCTTCACTAGATCCATCGCAACCCAAGTCTGCGGGACAGCAGAAAGAAGACTCACTCCGACACTCGGCAAATAATCCGACCCATTCGGTAGACCGCTCACCAGCCCCCTCCTCACAAAGTCGTCCAGCTGACCCCGTCCCACGACTCTCCAACTTAACTCCATCTGGACCAAAAGCTACTCGCTCAACAAATACCCCACCTGGGACCAATCGCGATGAAGAATTGATGCGCCCTCCCGCTTTGCCTTCTGCCCCGAGGGCTGACAGTATACGGCGAGATAACACATTTCAAAATAACCTCGGAGCCCATCCACATTTGCCCAGCCATCCATCCTCCCATGTTTCAACTTCCACTGCTGCCAGTCCTCGCACACGAGATGACGTGAACAAGCGCCCTAATGATGAGAATGCATCTCTTCGGAGTCGTGATGAACGTGATTCATATGATCGCCGGGACGAACGAGACCACAGGCGACTTCGAGACGAACCTTCGCGAACGAGGCCCCCTAGTGTCGAGTCGATTCGCTCAGTTCGCAGTGGTCGTGATAAGGATAAACGTGCCGATAGGAGTGACCGCAGTGAAAAACGAAAAAGATCCCGCTCGCCGTCTGACCGACACCGTGATCATCGTGAGCGCGATCGAGAACGTGATCGTGACCGAGAACGGGAAAGGGAACGCGACAAAGAAAGAGAAAAAGAACGTGAGCGCGATCGAGATCGTGATCGCAAAGACCGAGAAAAAGACCGAGATCTAAGGCATCGTGAAAAGGAGAAAGATCCAGGTCGCGACGAGCGTGAGCGAGAGAAACGATCACATCGCAGAGATCGTGATCGGGATGATAGGCGACACGACAAAGATCGAGATAAAGATAGAGAACGTGAGCCTACGCAGACCAACGATGTTATCACAGACGATGGCGTTAAACGTCGGAAAGTTGTTTCTTCCGCGCCCTCACTAACAGGCGAAAGACCTAATCAAGTATCATCACAAGTACTTCCTGAGTCGCGCAAAGACCTTGAAAGGGACGACCGCACCCCAAGAGGCAGTAACACGGACCCCAAGTCTGTAAACTTTCCTTACAATGGTACCATACCCTCTGGTCCACGTGCTCTACAACCTCCTGCCATGTCTCCTCGAACTTTGCGCTCCATTCCCACTGGCCCGGCAAGCTCATTTCCATCTGGACATCCAGAGAATCCACGTTCAAAACACTCTAGCAGTTCGGCTGATCTAGCCAGTATGCACACTCCTCAAAATGGGCATTCAACCAAGAACGGCTCCAGTCATGATCATGTCAGAAGCCACAATGATGGAAGTGGATCTTACAAACCCTCAGAAGTTGTCGACAGCGCGAAGTCGACCGGCAAGGTTTCCCGTGGCGAGTCTACCTTCCGTGAAAACGCCAGTTCTGAGAGTTTGCCCCATGAAGTCTCTGTGCCCCCCACTAATCGACAATCCGGAGATTCTTCGAGTCCTCACTGTGCGCCACAGGGGAGCAAGAACACGGAGCCAAAGAAGAATTTTAGTATTCGAGGTATGGCTGGCATGGCTGCAAATGCACTACAGAAAGCCAATGAAGATAACGCGAGAAAAGATCGGAGGGAAAGTATCGAAATGCCTGTCGGTGGGAACCGGGTCACTCCGATAGATGTTGATGGGGCAATCCCAAAGAAGCGTGATCGTGATTCAAATGGTCATAACGCGGCTACTACACCAACCAGTCTTCTATCCCGAATGGATGACAATAAAGTGCCATCTGAAGTACGTTTTGAACTTTTGGAACATATTTGTTAAAAGTTTGAATACCAGCTTTATTGAAACTCTTCCACTTTCCTCTTTCAAAAAAAAAAAAAAGGATTCCGGGACCAAGCGCAAAAAAGAAGAAGATCATGGACTTGACAACGATAGTGTAGAACGCGATGGTCAAGGTTCTAGGAGGACGTCCATGAGAGAAAGCAGCAAACCAGAAGAATCGAGATATTCTGGAAATCAAAGGTCGAGTGCCCTTGCAAATCAGCATGGGAATAACAACTCCTCCTCCAAAATTGATCATCATGACCGCACCACACGACTTGGAGGCCGAAATTCGCATACTAGTGGAAGGGGTGGGAGTGAAAGAGATCGGGCTGAAAAAGGTAATGACGGTGGTGGGCGCCGAAAGGATCGAGAGCGTGGAAGTAGTCGAGATAGATCAAAACGTCATGGGCGGCGTTGATGGTACAGGCAACCAAAGTTCCGCATGACAGTTGAACTCGTCCATATCCTATCAACCCTAGGAGTTTCCTTACCCCCGAATGTACCATTCTTCACATATACTTGCTGATCTGAACTCAAAATGAGGTCAGAGAAATAATGTTTCACTTCAGCATATCGTTGCTTGACCCATAATTGCCATTTAGTCATTCTTTACTCATTATGTCTATGTTGCTCCATTTTTGCCGTCCATTTTTATAGTAGTACTTTCTTTATGTGTGGATTGATTACAGCAAGCCTTGTTCAGATGATATATAAGCAAGTGGTGAAACATATCTTTCCTACCTAAATTGGACATGACATCATAAAAGAACATGCAAAATTGTTGAAATCTGTGAAAGCTTGGTGGACATTTCTTCGGCACTTGAACCCTATACATCCCTTGCCTGATCTCAGTTCCCTTCATTCTTAACCTTAATCTCAACAGTCTCAATAATCATCTCTCTCAGTCCTCGACTCAATCACTTCCCTTGGCCTTCCTTCTGACTCAATCAACTCTCTTCAATCCTCAAATCACCTTATTTCTAGTTCTCTTTTTTCTTTCTCTTTCTGTTCCTTATTCCTTCCGTGATCCAATCCTCAAAACACCAATCAATCCTCAACTCCTCAACTCAAACTCCATAAAACCTCATCTTAGATTTCATCCTCCTTGGTGAGAAATGACCAACCTATCTCTCTCAACTCTCCGATCTCAAAGCTAATCATTCTTCATCAGTCCTCCGCTTGTCGTCCTCCAGTCTTCTCTTATTTTTTTCAGCTTTCCGTCTTGATATTATTCTTATCATCTAAGGGTGCGATATTCTTTTCTCATGTCTTTATCTTCATTTTCTTCTCTCTCTAAACCTCCTGTTCTCTCAGTTCTGGTTCTGGTCTTAGTAATCAATCAAAAAACTGTTCAAGCTGATTATCCGCTTGATGGTGTCCTTCATCTCTTTGCAATTCCTTATTTGAGTCCACAATTCACGCAAGCTGGAAAATAACCCTTTCAGAATACCAATGGNTCTCTTTCTGTTCCTTATTCCTTCCGTGATCCAATCCTCAAAACACCAATCAATCCTCAACTCCTCAACTCGAACTCCCTAAAACCTCAAGCTTCCTCATCTTAGCTTTCATCCTCCTTGGTGAGAAATGACCAACCTATCTCTCTCAACTCTCCAATCTCAAAACTAATCATTCTTTATCAGTCCTCCACTTGTCGTCCTCCAGTCTTCTCTTATTTTTTTCAGCTGTCTGTCTTGATATTTTTCTTATCATCTAAGGGTGCGATATTCTTTTCTCGTGTCTTTATCTTCATCTTCTTCTCTCTCAAACCCTCATGTTCTCTCAGTTCTGGTTCTGGTCTTAGTAATCAATCAAAAACTGTTCAAAAATTGCCATCAACATTGTGAAATGCCAATTCATCAACATTGTGAAATGCCAGTTCAAATGTTGACACAGATTGATCAAGAAGCTATGGACTTGTGGTTAAATAATGTCAATCTACACCATATCTTGCACTCAATTTTGTCTTTTAGGACACCAAGTCTCCAATGCAAAAAATAAATAAATAAATAAATAAAATCAAGACGCAATGTTATGTTTGACATGATGTTGCATTGTGTGACCACCCTATTTCCCACTGTGGAACTACTCCTAGGGGAGATAGAGCTTGGAAGGGAAATAGACAACTACAACTAGTAAAAGTG
>LAVV01014437.1:0-10041 GCA_001263375.1 Puccinia sorghi
CACATTGCCTCCTCCCATCCACAATTCAATCACATCTGTTCAAAGCTTGTAATCCAAAGTATCTTAAAAATATATTGGCCTGTGTGAAACTTAATTCTGTGAGCTTATGTATCCAAATGATATCAAGCCATACTTTCTAAAAACCAACACATCAGGAAAAGACTTGGTAGCCTACACTACGGACATTTACATGTTGCTCTGATGCAGAGTCCGAATTTGAAACTTGCACAGTGTGGAAAGAAAAACCGACTCAGTGGGTAACTGAGGGTCCTTCTCCAATGTGTCGAGTACTCTTTGGTTTCACTGAAGAAAAATTCTAGATTGGTGAGTATCCTTCTTTAACCCCAATAAAAAACACTCCCTTGTTACCGCTCTTTGCACACTGCAACCCAGAAAGAGACTGTGAATGTTCTCACTTTTGGTGATTCTAAAGCTTGAATCCCAATTTTTCTCCTTTTTTTAATGGATGGATAGATAGATAGATAGATGGATGGATCAATCCATACAAAAACTCCCACGTTTCCCCCACCCACAACTCCACCCCCCCCACTCCCCGGCTCCCATTGAGTTCCCACACCTTTAATTCCCCGCTGACTTCCATTCCCTCAAGCACCACCCCAATTCGACCATCCCTGCATCCGCCTTGCTCCTCAGGCCCCCCGCTGCTCAACCTCCAGACCCCCTGGTGCTCCGCCGGCCTTTTGCCCCTGCAGCGCCCTCCGGAACAACTCTTGTCCACCCAATCCGCCTCTGATGCCCGCTTGAACCCCCAAAACCAAGCCCCCCTCTTATACCTGCTGCATCATCCGCTACTACCAAAAACTTGCTTCTTCTGTCCCTTCGCCTATAAAGTCCCCACAACGGCCCACAGACCTTTGACTCCGCAACAAAACATTTGTCTTGTCTGCAACAGTTATGGCAACACCACACATCACAACATCTGTTTGCCGTCAAACACCCCGCTTTTAGCCAGTTTTCCTGGCACCTCTCATTAACACCTCCGTAAGTAATGTTGGATTCAAACCATTTGTTTCTGTATTTTGAAACTCTTGGTTTCGATTTGGTAGAGGCCGTCTAACATCTCTCATCTCAATTGTTGTGTTTGGCTTTCTCAATGACACTATGTCAATGCTCTTCTTGCATGAAGTTTACAGTATTTGAAGGCGTCAAACAAAAAATCAGGCTGCTACTTATCTGCTGAAAATGCAGCCAAACATTGCCTTTCTGATATCACCGGCAAACAATCAAGTCTTCTGGCGGCATAACTTGAAAACTGGTCATCCACTCCCACTTCCTCTGACTCGTCAGCCAAAAGCAGTTCATCCTCCATAAATGATCAACCCAAAATTCTTTCATGTAAGATTTCTCCCACTGAAACTGCCAACCACTTGCCTTCATGTCTCACCAATATTCATGATCTCAATTCTAGTATATGTTGTGCTTTTTGTATCATGGCGCCATCTCTTCTGTCATGCCAGCCAGGAAAATTGCAAGATTGCTATCAAAATCATCACAAAAATATTTAGTGTGGCTTTGACAAACTCTGGATCACTCCAAAACCTTGGGGCTATACTGCACAATCCTAGAACACTAATAAAGAAAGCTAAAGTGGAAGTCAAACTTTTGAAGTCTATCTGCTGTCGAATGTGCTTTCAATTATATATTTTCCGCCCTGAAAACCCACTCCACTGTACTTAAAATCCTTTTGACAAATTGGATACTTGTGATGAAGAACTCTTCATTATAAAAAAGAACTATCGGGGACACAAAGACATTGTCGATCCTGTTGATCATTCGAGCCCGCTCTATCCCCTAGCGTATGGAACTCCTTGGTGTCTATATCTTCCCATAGCGTATGGAACTCCTTGGTGTCTATATCTCTCTCCGCCATATTAACGTGGATAAAATGGCTTCTCTCAAAGCCAAATACCAAGCGTGAAATAAATAATTGGACCCAAGTTAATCAAGTGCTTCACAATCTAGGTTACATTTCAGATGTACAACATGGGAAGAACTTTTGTGGAATGAAAATTCAAACACACTCAAGTTGGGAATCTCTTTGTTTGTTGACTGGTTCAATTGGTGTGGAAACAAGATTTGGGGTAAGACAGAATAAACTGGAGCGATAGCAATTTAATGCCTCAATATTTCCCCTACCATTCAGAACAAAGTTTCCCATCTGTGTCTTGCTGGCATCCCCGGCCCATTTTCACCTGACCCCAGTACCATCAACCACCTCCTCCGCCCATTGGTCAACAAACTAATCAACTTGGAAAATGGCATACTCATTCCGACACATCAATTTCCAGCCGGCCAAGTAGTCCAAGTAAAATTATTGGCGTTGTTTGGAGATGTTCTTGCAACCAAGAAGGTTGCCAGCTTTGCATCTCACTCGGAAACTAAATTCTGTTCATTCTGTCATGCCAGTCATACCAACATCCCCCAGTCACAACTATCCAAGCCATGTGAAAAAGGCAAAAAAAAGGCCTCAGCGAAACAATCTAGAACAACAACTTCTGCGTTTTCCCAAGATCAGATTCTCAAAAAAACTGGTGTCCGATGGTCAAAATTGAACCGACTGGCTTATTGGGACCCAATTCATCATGTGGTGTTGGGGATCATTCAAAACTGGCTTGACTGTATTCTACAAGACCACTTTTTCTATTGCTGGAGATTCTGGGCCAAATCAACCAATGATGCTTCAAAAAAGCGGAAAGGAGAAATGCCAGGCACCTATCCCAACAAACGGACACGGCTCATTGATGGCGCTATTTTCACCATGGAAATTGATGAGGACAGTCTATCCGGTGAATCTGATGAATATGACGAACTGATTGAATATATTATACTCAATGGGGTCTTGACGGAAGCTTTTTCTCCATGGGTGATGTCCAGTGCTTCCGTGAGCGCATGAAGCATGTTTTTCTTCCACCAGGAGTACCACATCTTCCATTGAACTTTGAAGCAGAAAAAAATGGAAATTAAGTGCATCTGGCTTGCACAATTTGTCTTCATCATTCCCGTAGTTATTCCGGAAATTTATAACAATCACCTTGGAAAAATCGACCTTTGCTCCAATCTCTCTAAGTTTCTTTTCAACACCGCTCATCTGTCCAGTGTACAAATGTGGTCTTTGCCAGACAATTCAAGCCTGGCAACCTGAAACGATTCGAAACACATTACAAAAAGTATTCAGATGGTGTTGGGGAACCTTTTGAGGAAATCAAAGTTCAATCGAACCATTGTTTCTCTCTACATATTCCACAACAAATGGATGTGTGGGGGCCGTTAGTTGGAGTATCAGAGTTTGCTGGTGAGCGCCTTATAGGTTTCTTTCAAAAAATCAAGACAAATCATCAAATTGGTGAGTGGTTCTAGGCTGATTAATGTGGTAAAAAAGATATGTAGTGTTCAAGTTGGGCAAAACAACTTGGTATGGTATGGTGAAGCAAGTATATCAGTACACAAACCACCTGGGTGAGCAGAAGGCAGTAGTATTTATTTCAAAGATTACCAATATCTATCCAAAACAACTGGAAGATATTCCAACTCGGCCGTTCCTACCTGTTGTTCCTATTTGGGGCTGTGGTGGGTAAGGTAGAGCAAAGCAAAGAAATGTGAAACCCCTCTGATATTTTCTCTCTGGATTCCTATCACCATTTAGATAAAGGGATATTCTCCATTGATGAAAACGGTTTCATTCTTTTTCCCCATGCATGTGATGCATTTATTAACATTAATGGACAGCCCAAATGAAACTTTCTCTCTTCCCTTCCATTTCCCATCCTGTTGTGCTTCTTGTAGCTGGGCCGGTAACATCTCAGCCTCAAAACTACAAGAATCCATGACCTGAGTAATGGGTTTCCACCCGGTGGGCCTCCTTGCTTGTTTTTTCCTCATGAATTACACTTATGCTGCAATGTTATCATTTGTTTTCTGTCAATACATGTGTAGTAACTCTGAGTTTTCATTGCATATCCTCATAGCTGCAACTAGGCACCTGCTGAAAAGCATATGGGTTGTTCCAAAAAAAAGACCTATGTTCTGCACAGGGGATCAGATAGGTGAGGTAACAGAAACTAAGCAAGCCTCAGAAAAAAACAGGATATTTTTTACATAGTGAGACAGAAAAACAGCAGGGCCAACAATCAAGAAACAGATATGAAAAATCAATGGATTTTTTTTTTTTTTTTTTTTTTTTTCCAATTTCAACACTTTTTAAATGTTTTTGATGGTTTGAATTTTTTTGGTGTTTAATTTTATGAAACGTAGATAATGAGGAGTAGAGGATAGAGTAGAAGAAAGATGAAGAAAAATGAGTAGGGGCGAGAGGAAGAACAATAAAATAAATGAGTAGCGGCAAGAAGTGTAAAATCAATCATCTACCATTCTTTGCCCTCAGGGATGGTCTTCATGACTTTGTCAATTTTTGGCTGCTTCTTTGTCATAATCATCATGTTTTTCATCCTTGTCACCATCCAAACTTTCATTTTCTTCATCCTGGTTGCTTACCACAAAGCCATCATCATCATTGTCATCATACAGATCACCTTCATTGCCCTTGGCCAGATACTCATCATTGCTTGCATCTGGGCTTGGTGTTAATTTTCGAGGCGAAACTAAAGGTTTTATTTCAGCTGATGTGAGAGAAAGAGGAGAGAGAACAAAGACGGTGCAATGGAGAATGAAAGTTACCTAAAGGACCGAAAGTACCAAAAGACAAGGAGACTTGAGAAAGAATAAAGAAAGAAACACAGGATCCTCCACACACACTCTCAGAAATCACAGACTGAAGAGAAAAAGAACATCAGCCGGAAAATAGAAGAGAAAAGAGATTGAGGACAAAAGAGAGGGAAGTACCGCGCTGTTGACTCTGGCAGCTGAAGGTGATCTCGACGAGTTCGATGAATAGAGCCGAGAGGTTGTTTCGTCGGCTGATGGTTGAACTTGAATGGTTGAAAGTCGAGATGAGGAACAGCAGGTTCCTCTGAGTTCGTCTTGAGTACTCGAGAGCTGCGCGCGCGCGCCAGTGCTGCGTGTTCTCTGGCGCGGCACAAAGCGTGGAAATCTGACACACCCCCTTGCTCATGACCGGTCAGGGAGTGGGCAGGAGATGTTGATCGCGCGCAATGCCTTTTTGATAGACGTCTTACCTACTGACTTGGTTAAGAAATCAGCCATCATCGAGCGAGTTGGCACAAATTTGAGTTCGATGGATTTGATCTTGATTTCACGCCTGATGAAGTGATGTCTGAGTGACATGTGTTTTGTCTTGAAATTTGAGTGATTGCTTGCATTGTTGGCTAGAGCAATTGCTCCCTGGTTGTCTTCATGAATGGGTGTTGGACTACGGACTTTCAGATTCAGAATCTTCTTCAGAAGGGTTTTAATCCACATAATTTCCTTTGTGATATCTCCGAGTGACTTATATTCAGCTTCGGTAGACGAGAGAGATAGCGTGGGTTGTTTCTTAGAACGCCACGAGATGATGTTGCCTGCCCATAGCACGAGGTTGCCGGACACAGATCGACGCGACTCTGGGCATGAAGCCCAGTCAGCGTCAGCATATCCCTCAAGGTGAAGGAGATCTTGAGGTCTGTTTATTTTTAGTCCGATGTCGCGGGTTCCTTTCAGATATCGGAGCACCTGTATCCCCGCATCCCAGTGAGAAAGTCCTGGTTTGTTGAGGAATTGTGACAATGAGCTCACAGCGAACGTTATGTCGGGTCTGGTGGTCATGCTGATGTAGTTGAGTGCGCCAACTAATGACCGGTACTGATTGCCAGATGCTAGATAGGAGTTGTGGTCTTCTGAGGAGGCGAATGAGAGAGAGCTGTTTGGTTTGAGAGGAGTCGAAGCCGGGAAGAGATGTTCGCAGTTGAAGCGAGCTAGCTGAGTATCGATGTAGTGTCTTTGAGACAAAGTGATGCTGTTATCGCTCTGCGTGACATTCATTCCTAGAAGCAGATTGGACGCTCCTAGATCCTTGATTTTGAACCGTGTCTTGACTTCCTCCTTGAAGCTTTCGGGATCTTTACTGAAGATGGCGAGGTCATCTACGTGGAGGTAAAGAAAGGTGCCTTTTCGCCAGAACACACATGGCTCGGCGTCGCAACGGCGGAAGCCTATTTGGAAGAGCCATTCCGACAGAGTCTTGTGCCAGGAAAAAGGGGCTTGTCGTAGACCATAGATGGCCTTATTTAGCTTCAGAACGTGATCCTTGGGTGTTTTGACACCTGGAGGAGGATTCAGGAAAAGTTCTTCCGTTAGGGGTGCATTCAGGAAAGCGCTCTTGATATCGATTTGATGGAAAAGAAGATTCTGGCTCAGAGAGTATGCAATAAGCATTCGAAGGGATACTAGTTTCCCTGTTGGGGCGTATGTTTCAGAGAAGTCCACTCCCTTGGTTTGCTGAAAACCTTTTGCACAGAGGCGGGCTTTGTATTCAATAGGAATGTTTAACTGATCCTTCTTGATCTTGAAAACCCACGTGCAATTTATCATCTTCTGCCCGTCGGCCTTTCGAACTACCACCCAGACATCGTGGCTGGCCATGTTGTTGATTTCTTTCTCGATGGCTTTTCTCCAAAAAGATGAGTTGGGGGAGTTGATGGCCTGGATATATGTTGCTGGCTCGTCGCTGCCATTGACTTCAGTAAGGTGCACCACGATGGCATTGCCCCTTCTGTCAACAGTCAGGATGTTGTCAGTGGAGATGTTGCTGTTGATTTCCTTCGATGGAGAGGCTTGCTCGGGTGTGGTCTCTTCCTCAATTACAGGTGGCGTAGATGAACTGCTAGATGGATTTGTTGGTTCCCGCGCGGCGGTTGGTTTGAGTGAGTTCAGATCAAAGATATCAAGAGATTCCTCCTCGGGAGTTGATTTCAGGTTCAGTCCAGGAAAAACATTCTCGTCAAATCGGATGTCTCTGACCCTGATTGCTCTTCTTTCGCTGAGTTTGTAAATGCGGTAAGTTGAGAAGTCATTCTCGTATCCAAGGAGTATTCCTTTCTCAGCGGGAGGAAAGATTTTGAATTGGCGTTGTCCCTGGGGAATGAGTGAGTAGGTTAGGCATCCAAATGGTCGAAGAGCATTGAGATTGGCTTTGCGACCCGTCCATGTCTCAAAAGGAATTGACATCTGTCTGGTTTTGGAGGGTGTGAGGTTGGATAATGCTGTAGCAGTATTGATGGCTTCGGCCCAAAAGGACTTCGGGAGACGAGATTGAAGCAATAGGCATCTTGCTTTGACAAGTATTGCTTGATTTGAGCGTTCGGCCATTCCATTGTTCTGTGGCGTGTATGCAGGAGAGATGTTGTGAGAAATCCCATCCTTCGCACAGAATTCCTTGAACTCTTGATTAACGAATTCACCCCCTCCGTCAGAGACAATCTTGCGCAGCACTTGTCCTGTTTGTTTCTCCGCCATGGCTCGAAACTCGCAGAACTTTCCAAACGCCTCCGACTTTGCCTTCAGGAATTTGACTGTTCTATATCCACTGAATTGATCGGTGATTGAGAGAAAATAGTGGTGACCTGAATTCGATTGTACGGAAAATGGTCCCACGAGATCAATGTGGACTGCTTCGAGGGGCTTGGAAACTGGCTTGAAGTGTCCCTTGAAGGTGAGTGCCTTGAACTTACAAATTTTGCAGATCGAACACTCGGACGTATTGGCGTTTGGAATGAGCTTGGACAGATACAGCGCGTTTGGATGTCCTAGGCGACTGTGCCAGTCGATTTGACTTGGCTCAGATGAAAAACAGTGTGGAACTTCATTCATTGCAGCAAAAGAGGAGTTACAAAGTTCGAGAAGGTTGTTCTTTAATGATCCCTGGAGCCGGATTTTGTTGTCCACATTGATTTCTACCCCTGAGTCCGAGTCCTTTGTTAAAGTGACATAGCTATTGAATAGCCGAGGAAGTGAGATCAGAGAACGACTGAGTGAGGGAACAAGAAGCGCGTTGTTGAGCACGAGGCGTTCGCCGGTGCTGTTCATCAGAGTGACAGTGCCGACAGCCTCAGCGTTGAGGAAGTTGCTGTGACCGCCTGTTGAGATCTTCAAGTTGGATTTTTCCTTCACACTGAAGACCGAGGCGTCATTTACCATGTGGTGGGTGGCTCCAGAGTCGAGGACGATGGGTTTCACAGTCGTGGTGAGGAAGAGTGAAGCGTCTGATTCGTGTCCCTTGCTTACCTCAGCAAGTTGGGTTGATGGCTTGGAAGGATGACCAGGCCGGAGTTCTGGATGCAGCTGCCAGCAATGGTCCGCGTCGTGGGCTGAATCGGGGTTGTGTTTTCCCGCCGAGCAATAGTTTGTATTGCGTCGAAAATTTTTCTTTTTCTTCTCCTTCGATTCGTGCATGAGAGCGGCAGCGGCGTCGATCTGTTCATCATTGCTCTTGGTTGCCGTCACCGGGTTTGTTCTGGTCTTTCTTGATTCTTCAAGGTGTACCATTTCTTGAAGCTTGGTGAGGGTAGCATCGGGGCTTGCAACAATCACTTCGTTCATGATAATGTTGTCGACCACGTTGTGGAGATCCTCGGAGAGCTTGGCCAAAATTGAGAAGCTAAGGATGTCGTCCGGCACGCCGAGTTTAACAATGGCGATTTCATTCATCATCTTGTTGATGTCAGAGATGAAGGTCTTCAGGTTGCCTGTGTACTCGTATCGCATAAATTTGAGCCAGACTCGACCTTTGTTGTTGACAGACGAGGAAGCATAGCGACTGGTGATCTTGGTCCAGATGGCGTGAGGGTCTTCCTCGTTGTCCGGAGTGACAACGGCCTCGAATGCAATGTCGCTCATGTAGTTCATGAGGATGTCGACAGCTTCGGCCTGCTTCTTCGCGGCAGTGTCAGCGACAGTCCCAGTGAGAGGGGCGGCTGGTTGGAGGACATATTTCAGAAGACCTTTATGACGCAGGTGTGCCTTGATTCTCATCGACCAATGGGCAAAGTTTTTGTCGTCCAACTTGGGGATGTTCCGAGTGGACGATGCTCCTTCTGTTTCGGCCATTTCGATCCTTTAGAAGTTTCGGTGCTGCGAGACTGTAAATCTGTTAAATTTCGAGGCGAAACTAAAGGTTTTATTTCAGCTGATGTGAGAGAAAGAGGAGAGAGAACAAAGACGGTGCAATGGAGAATGAAAGTTACCTAAAGGACCGAAAGTACCAAAAGACAAGGAGACTTGAGAAAGAATAAAGAAAGAAACACAGGATCCTCCACACACACTCTCAGAAATCACAGACTGAAGAGAAAAAGAACATCAGCCGGAAAATAGAAGAGAAAAGAGATTGAGGACAAAAGAGAGGGAAGTACCGCGCTGTTGACTCTGGCAGCTGAAGGTGATCTCGACGAGTTCGATGAATAGAGCCGAGAGGTTGTTTCGTCGGCTGATGGTTGAACTTGAATGGTTGAAAGTCGAGATGAGGAACAGCAGGTTCCTCTGAGTTCGTCTTGAGTACTCGAGAGCTGCGCGCGCGCGCCAGTGCTGCGTGTTCTCTGGCGCGGCACAAAGCGTGGAAATCTGACATTTTGTTGGAGGTACTTTGTTGTCCCTCTTCCTTTTTTTGTTGGATGCCTGTGGTACTGGAGCTGCAGCTTTGTACTTGGGCTGGCTCTTCTTTTTTGGTATTTTGTACCGGCGAGGTGTTCCTTAATGGATGCCGATTGTTCCTCCGGCGGTGTTTTGGCCCAGATGTATTTTAATTGTTTGTTTGGAGCTCCTTATCCTTGGATATGTTGGCCAGGTTCTTTGCCATATTCCTCTCCTTGTGAGGATTCCATCTGTCTAGTCACAAGATGGTCTCTTTCCAGGAGAGGAATATCTTCGGAATGATGAGATTACCGCCTCTAAGTAGCGGGGAAGGACTTTGTACTCCTTGTTCCGCTGTGGTAATCCTGTTTTTCATCCACATCACAGCAGCAAATCTTCAGGGACTCAGAAAAGCACTCAAAGGACCCCAGAATCAGGATCAGAAGCTCAAGTTATCCCAGGTTACCCCCTTACAGCATGGCTCAATTCCCATTGGATCAGAAG
>LAVV01014448.1:17105-27139 GCA_001263375.1 Puccinia sorghi
AGAGGTTTTACGCGCGCGGGTAAACCCACTTCCTTAGCAGGGAAGCGCCTTAACCACTCGGCCATAGTGCCTCGGCTGCCCAGTCTTGTTTGAGGTACCTGATTTTTTCTTACCGAACAGTCAGTGTTGTGCTGGCAGATGGAATAGATTACAGTACAGACAAACAGGAGAGTGATGGGGAAGCAATGCTGAGAGATGGTTAAGAGGGGCAGGGAGCAAGTCAAATGAACAGGAATACTGGGTGGCTATTGCTGGGATATCTATCCATCGCAGCTGCACTGCAAATAACGCCAGCACAGAAAGCAGTGACTCATTTATTCCCCCATCGGTTCACTGAGAGAAAGGTTTAATTTTTATCATGTTGATACGACCGACCCACCCTGTGCTGGTCCAGTGCGGCCACCATTAAAACGACGGACAGGCACCACAATGTCATGCTTTTGTTTTAAAGGACAAATTTCTTCGAATAAAAAGAAAAGAAGGGAAATAGCTGAGGGAATTGCTGATGGGATCATTCGCTGCCGGTGGACCCGCCGAATATCAAGTAAGAAATCTGACCATGCAAGTCACCAACAGGCCGATGAAGAATGATTATTCGTAGTAGCAGTGGTACAAGGAGTAGTGATGATATGTGAGAAGCAGGAAGGATTACATCCCTTTCATTCTCATCACGTTAATAATCTGTACTCTTCGCTGAACCTCGATAGCAAATCTTCTTCGGTGGCGTTCACTCCTGAGTCGACGGCGTTTGAGGAAGGGTTTTTCGTAGCGTTTATTGAGGAAGATTTCTCTGCGTAGACCGGCGGAGTTGAGCCAGCTTGAGAGTTTTTTGTAGGAGCGTTCGACGTCGGAAGCCATCACGGGGCGGTTGAGGAAGGAGGTGGGAGGGATCCTGACGGTCCGGATGACCCGAGAGCTGGCAGGGGTGAGGGGTCCAAAGTGGCTCTGTATCTTAAGCTGAGAGGCGCTATTCCAGAGCTGATCCAGACTGGCTTTCTCGTCCCGATTGATCCTCATCCGGTCGTCCGCCCTTCGCAGGTCTAGTAATTGATTCTGGCGATTTTCTGCCATCCGACGGAATATCTCCCCGCCCATCATCGAGGACGGTCGTTGATCGGTGCTCTGCCGCTGGCTCGTGTTGTCTGGGCTGTTCAACGTTTGATTGGGCTTGAGAAATTTCATGGGTTGGTTGAATTGCGAGCGATCAAAACCGAACGGGTCGGCATCGCTGAGGCGGGAACTCGAGGCCCACGAGAAATGGCGTGCAAAGGATGGAATTCCAATTTTGCGACCGACAGTGACCAGACTAGAGTTGATCATTTCCAGAGACCGACAGAACTTGAGTGGGGATGCTTCCTGGAAAAAAAAGAAAAAAAAGAAAACAAGTCTCAGACACTTATGATGACTAAAAAATGCAAGGATAGAAATAAAACTCACCGTTAGTCTCAGCCAGAGGACAGTGGGAAAGCGAGTCGGATCGAGTTTCTGGCGGAACGGATGTTTTCCGCGGACAGATGCTCAACCGAGACTCGAGAGGGGTTGTGACCAGTTATGGACGTCTGGAAGTCGTGCGGATGAAATTTAACGGTGTCAGCATTGGGCCGACTGGCTCTGGACCACCAGCCGGCGTATTCCTGTCGTGACCTAGGCCACACATGCCAGTAGTGGTGCCAGCTGTAGTATGTAGTATCGGTATGGATTCCTCTCCGAGTGTCCCGGAGGAGAGACGGATGAGTCCCCAGCTACCCGGCAGGCTGAGTCGCCGGTGACCTGGTCCCACTTTTAGCGACGCCACTCCCAACACCATGACCCACCGGTGTCTCTATCTCGGGTTGTTCATATTTTGCATCCGTCGCTAATTTCTGAGCTTGGGTCGCTCTGGCCACTCCTTCAGATCCCCACTTTTAACAGGTCCATTCCTATGAAGAAAAGTGCTAACCTCCATCAACTTCAATCCCCTCAACTCACACCCATTCTACTGTTCCAACGTATGCAAATCTCCAGTCATCAATCCAACCCTCACATCAGACGGCATTGGAAACGACTCTCTTCCGGCACCTTCCACCAAATCACCCAAGAAAAGAAAAGAACCGGCCGTCGTTTGTCCACCTTGACCGGGGAGTTGATGAGCACTCGGGTAATCAGAAGTCAGGGATATTTGACTACTGATCTGACGACCCGCGCTGGTGCCGCAGTAGGTGGGTGTGTACAAAGGGGGTGCGCGGGATGTAGGGGTAAACATTTTAGCTACCCAAACTACATCTCGCGTTGGAGATGCTCCCAAGAAGTGATCATTGTTAGCCTTTCCTATCCATTAGCACCCCGAGGGGCTTAACGCGCTGAATCCCCTGCCCCTGTCCGCCGCGATGGACGCGTATCGCATCAAAAACAATTTTAAAAAAGCTCCCCTTCTCCGGTTATTAGTGCCTCTTCGCTCCACGAACAGCTTCCACCAGTATGTCCAATCAGTACTGCGCCAAAATGGCTGCGCCCACGACTAGTAATGACCATTCATTCAACTATGTTTGCATTCTGCTTACGGTCGCTGCTCGGAACAACTGGCCGGTATTTCACTTTAATGTGGAGAATGGGGCCGGCAGTCATTTGGATTGTCCGATCGACGAGGAGATCTATATAGAGCCTCCCGAGGGATTTCCCAGCGAACCGGGAAAAGTTCTCAAGCTCAATAAGCCCATCTTGGGCACGGCCGCTGCCGCCCGCTGCTGGTGGAAACTCCTCAAGTCCCTCTCGGCCTTCGGCTACAAAGGCACCAACTTCAATCACTCTGTCTATACCCTGCGCAAGGGCGAGGAGACTATCGTCATGTGGGTCGATGCCGGCGATGGGATCGCAACTGCCTCGTCTGAACGTAGCTTGCGCACCCTCGAGTCCCTCATCAGTAAATGTATGCAAGTCGATTGGAACATGCAATTCCCACCCATCCTTGATGTCGACGTTCGAAAGGTATCTGGGGGGTATAGTCTCTCCCAACACGCGCTCGTCAACGAAATTCTCAGGGAACAATGGGACGGTACCAACACGGAGCAAGCACCTCTTCCGGAAAACTATGTGCCATCAACGCTGGGACAAAGCAGTGAGAAACCGGCGAGTGAATACCTCTCGATCATGAAACGTCTCGTGGGACTCGCGACCAAGACTCGGCCTGATCTGCTTTACAGCGTGGTGATACTCGCGCGATTCTCACAAAATCCCACCATGGAACACTGGAATTACCTCACACACTTGATCCGCTACTTGGCACGCAGCAGGAAACGCACTCTGAACCTTATTCCCACCGGATCGGGATCGCAAGCCTTGGACTGCTACAGCGACGCGACATGGGCCGGCTCATTCCTGCCCACCAATCACGGTTTTCTCGTGCGACTTTACGAGTGTCCCGTGCTGTGGGCCTCGCGCAGATTGCCAGAAGTGCCCATGTCGCCCTCGGAAGCCGAATGGATGGCGCTCAGCCACTCTATCAAACAGGCCCTATGGATCCGGGACCTGATCAAAAGCGTCATTGGGACCGACTTCAAGATACGTCTCAACTGCGATAAGGACGCTGCCGGTAAAGTCCTCAACGCTGACACCCCCACCAGTCGCATGGAAGAGTTCAACCACCCTACTATTCATGCAGGCCATGCGTTCATCTCGTGGATATCCGACACAGACCAAGTCGCCAGCATACTTACCCAGCCACTCTCGGAAAACTCCCATGCAATCCTTTCTCAAAAAATTCTGGGTGGATCGATTGCAAAGTAATGTGGGTCCGCTTTCTGTAAAAAAACAAATCTTCTTTTTCGTAATGCTCACTCACTTTCTGTTAGGACTGTTTTGGACAACTACAGACTCCCCTGCTAGGCTGGACCTGGACATTGGATTGCCTCACACTTTCCCCCCCACAACCCCTTGGTCCACACATGTCCCAGCGGTGGATGATTTGACGAGGACCAATTGTTTCCCTTCTCTCTCCTCTTTGTTCCATCTGGATCCCTCCACTATTGTCGCTCATGCTTGAACGCGCCTACTCCGCCTCGGACCTCGGACGAAAATATAGATACAGACATATTATTGATGTGCTCCTGGTTCCTCGCCCCTTATCGTCGTAGTAGTACTAGTTATCGTTGTTGTTTTTGTTGTTGTTGTTGTTTACCTCAAGCTTCAATCCGTTCCTCCCCGAAAGATGAGGAATGGTCTCGTCGCATTACTTCTGCCAATAGATAATGTCTCGATTAACCATGGAATGTCGTGATGCCCTTGTAATGTTTTTGGTTCATTTGAATGGCGTGCCTCATCTTTGTAAAGAATCAGGGGAGTTGGAGAAGGATATTCAGGAAGCAGGCGCAGGTATCCGGAAGTTTCGCACAAAGTTATGATCAGATTTGTGAACACTAAATTTATTTTTAAGAATTTTCATTTTTTTTTTTTTTTTTTTTTTTTTTTTTTTTTTTTTTTTGGAGATTGAGTTGAATAAAGTTACAATTAATCGGACGAACGTGCAGGGAGGGCTTTGTCCAGATAACCCCACCAAGTGTGCAGCATGTTTTTTTTTTTTTTTTATTCGTCACAGTTCTCCAGACGGTGTTTCCGACGCGTCTGGTGGGCCAGATTAAGGGAAACCGGAGCGGCGGGGGCTGTTGTCACTGAATCCACACGCGCCGTCGTGCTAAGTCTTTAAGCGGTACAACCCCTCGCAATTCCAATCACATTAATGTGTGGATACGATTTGCGTTGCTTTGCGCCGAAAGAAGAGATAACACAATACAACAGAGAGAGTGTGTGACAATGTTTTTCTTGCAGGTGCACCGGTAACAGATGCAGAAAAAAGAACCAAAGCATGCAGACAAAAAATTGGTTTCCCGTGGAGGAAACATCGGCATAGCGCTGGTCTGGATCCGGCTCTGCTACCGAGTACACGTATCTCAAAGGGAATCCCACCGATGTGTAGATGAGTGAGGTGGATGCTCAAACAGGACGTGTAATTTCTGCTCTAGATGTCGAGACAAACAACGACACTAGCACAGGCACAGTCGCTCTAAGAACAAAGAAAGAGGAATCTCATAATTCATCATGAAGTGGCGGCAAGACTTCATGGTCGCCAACCTGCGCATCCAAGTTGACTTGAGCCTCACGCGACAGTTGGTCTCGGATGGTGGGATCTTGGGTGGACCTTGTGCAGGAAGAAGTGTCCCCCAGACCATCATCGACCATGCTCTGCTTCATCTTCCCACGATGTTGGTGCGATCCTTCCAGCCATTCCGTGATCAGCCTGCCACTATCTTGACCCAGATCCCAATAGCCCGAGTTCATATTCTGGTTGAACATGCTGGTATGGCTGCCCCCCCAGCAAAACGTAAATAATATGTCCATCAGTTCCATTTCTTTTGGCTATTCATGTGAAAACAAAAAGAAAAAACGGTGAGGATTATTTATCTCTCCACGCGGTGCTGCAATATATACTCACGCAACGATCTCATTGGAAGCTTTTCGGTTGCGGTTGGCTGTGAAGAGCGCGTCTATCCCTATCGGTAGAGTATTGGAGTTCGGCAAGGATATGAAATGACGATCGGTTGTTTTCGCGTCGAGTTTCGGGATTTCAGTGTAAAAACTAGAAGAAGAAAAGAAAGAGTGTTGTCAAGTTAATGGGGATAATAATGTAATACGTATTTTTCTTGGATTATTGAAGATTTGTGGAGATTACTGACCAATGAAAATTGACGACGGGATGGATTTGCATGATATCAGACATCCGCTGGTTGAGCCGATCAGTCTCAAACAGCTCCTTGACATAATCCAGATGGCTAGTTGCCCAGTCGACATTTTCCGTGATCTTCTCCTTCTGCCAGTAGGTGGTTCCAGCCGCAAGACTAGCGACACCGAGGGCAGCCAAGCCGAGTTTCATCCAGTTATTATTCGCTGCATTTGTGGGGGGAGTTTTTGTTGAGGTTTTCTTCTCCGCTTGTTCTTCCGGTGCTGTTTTTGAGTATGAGTTTTCACCGCGAGAAGGGCCAGCACGACTCGAGCTGGAGGAACTAGCAGCGCCTTGCATACTCCCGAGCCCCAGTCCAAATCCGAGGTTGTTCATGACTTGCTGGGCCGTCTTGAGATGCGCAAGATACTCGCTGGCCGTGTTGGTAAAAAGTGTCGGATTGAGGCCGTAGTACGGTGTGTCATATCCAATCAGTCCGATGATACCTGGCCAGATTATCGTTTCTTGGAGGGCCGTTTCGGCGTCTCGTTCCCGGATTAGCTTCAAGGCTGCATCCGCTATTACTAGTCCACCCATACTACCGGGTTTTGTTTTCATGACGAGGGAATCAGTGAAAAAAAGAATGGAAAACCCATAGGCGCCTTTCGTATGAACTTTACCTGTGACCCAGTAAAACGACATATGCTTGTTCTCGTCCGAGCTTTGCTGGATTGTTCTTGCACTGCTGAGAGGTGGATGCATGAGCTGTTTCAAGTTGGGTCGTTTTGACGGTAAGCCAATCCAAAAAAACCTCGGAAGCCTTAGACTGGTCAAACCTCAACACGATAGAATGGCAATCGATTGAAGAAGAAACAACATGAATCTGGTGGTGGATCCCTGAGTTTGGAGGTTTTTGGTGAGCTGACCAGGGATCCTCGTGTGTCGTAAGCTGGATAGATGATTGAGGTACATTTAGTTTCAGGCCAGGTTTCGGATAGCAGGAAGGTTAGTCGTTCCGGGAAGGATTCAAAGGTATCGTCTCCACTGTGGCATTCGAGAGAGAGGGAGTCGTTAGCAGATATGGTGGTACAACTACCCGGCTACTGTCGACAAGCGCACCCTTTGAAGCTCAAATTGGTGCGGAGATGAAGGGAGGCAACATATTCCTGTAATTAGTTAGAAGGACACGTACATTAATATGTAACTGGACTAAATAAAACATACCCGTGGAGCCATACCAGTAGTAGCAAGCCTGGTGAGCTGGAAGTAGCCAGAACGCTCGACATGCTTCGGCGGGGAGATGGTGATTCGAAAGAGTTCCTGAGGGACGGTCAACCAGGAGATGAGTCAAGTTGAAGAAGAGACTCATCGCGATGAGGAAAATGAACTGTTCCTCTGGGATGGGAGTGTTGTCGATGGCTGCAGGGTTGTCTTTCCCATCTTGACTTGTCCCAGCCGAGTAAGAACTATCAACTCACTCACCAACCAGTCGTCGGGATGGCGGAACTCGCCAACAAGGTCAACCTGCCTTCCTCTCGCTCCGTCGTTTACCGCGAGGAATGCACTCAGTGTTTCGGTCAGTTGCTTCCCTTCCTTTCCTCTCGCTCAGTATTGCTCACCACATCTCGCCCTTGCTTCAGACTCCCAAGACAGTCCAGAAGGAGTCGACGTTTGCTTGACTTGCTTCAACGGTGGATGCGTACATTTCAACCAGTAAGTCTTCCTCACTCCATTCTTTTGTTTTTCTCCTTCTCCTGCCCCTTTTCTTTCTTTTGGGGGGGGGGGCTAATGTATTCCGATCACATCACAGTGCTTCCAATCACGCCAAAAAGACCGGCCATTCACTCGCTCTCAACATACAACGTACCCGCAAACCAGACTCTCATCAACGTAGTCCCTCTGCCGAACCTCCGCTCAAGAAATTGGCAATTACCGAACAGACTCAAGACCTATTCGATATCAAGACTTCGTTGATTCACTACGCCCCTGATGATGATCGGAAGGAACTTTCATCCTCTGATCTACTCGAACCAAAAGTAAGTAAAGAAAAAAAAAACTTTTGTGACCGCATCTCGTTTTTTCAAAAGCTTATTGTTTTCGCGGGATCTGTCAAGATCGACCTAGCCGTTGCGGCAATACTTGCGGCATCATCCTCCACACAAATTAGCGAAGTGAAAGCGTGGGAAGAAGAAATTGAAACTTGCCACCACGTTGTTGAACTGGACCAAGACCCAAACGCAGCCCCGGTTACTCAAGGTTGTCTTTCTTTCTTTCAATCAGTCGTACCCTACATTCACGAGTCAGCAACCGCTCAAGTTTACTGACCATCATTCCTCCCTTTTTCTTGCAGCTTCAGCTACCTGTCACGCGTGTGAACTCTCCTCCAATCTTTGGCTGTGTCTCCAATGTGGCTCCTTGGGTTGTGGTCGACCTCAATACGGCGGAACGGGCGGCAACGGCCACGCACTTCAGCATTATGGGCAGACAGGTCATTGCGTCAATGTCAAGCTGGGTACCATTACTGCTGAGGGCACTGCCGGTTTGTCATATCCCACAAGTCATATAAGTATTTTTCATGCTTCTAACATCTTTATCAACAGACCTCTACTGCTACAGCTGTGACGATGCTCGAACCGATGCTCGTTTGCAGGAACATCTGGCGCATTTTGCCATCGAGATAGCTTCGCTGGAAAAAACTGAAAAAAGTATGACAGAACTAGTACGTCTCATTCTATTCTGATTTTCACATCACAAAAAGGAATGTCCTTTCATGCGGATTCTTGTTGATGAAAGTTTACTTTTATTAGCAAGTTGAACATAACATGAAGTTTGATTTTGCTATGTCTGGCGAGGAAGGACGCGAGTTGCTTCCCGTTCAGGGTCCAGGATTTACCGGTCTCAAGAACTTAGGAAACAGGCAAGCCTATTGAATTTGGATATCAGTAAACACACCAACCGACTGATAACCCTACAAGCTTTTTATTTCAATTTTGTTCCTCTCCTTAGTTGTTACATTGCTTCAGTTTTACAAGTCTTGTTCGCATTACCTCCGTTCCAAAAAAGGTATTACCAAGGCATCTTTGAGCTACATAGTTCGACCTGTGAGGCAGCGAACCCTGCAGACTGCTTCGATTGTCAGATGAATAAAATTGCACACGGACTGCTCTCGGGTCGGTATGCTGTTTCAAGTAACATAAACCAAAAAAACGGGACCAGGGACGACCCCCACGACGGGGCTTCTTCATTCCTCAAATCGTTCCAAGAGGGCATCAAGCCCATGATGTTTAAGGTATTTGTTGGCAAGGGGCATCCCGAATTCTCCACCATGCGGCAACAAGATGCCGATGAATTCATGCGATACCTATTCCAATTCATACAACGCCAAGCACGTCAAAGTTCTGCTAAAGCCTCGCTTCTCTCCGCCCTTGGCGAAGACGATTTGGATCCAACCTTGCCGTTTAGATTCGAACTGGAAGAAAAGTTACAATGCTCATCCTGCCAGTGTGTCAGATATCGATACGAAGAACAGGAAGCTCTCAGTCTTCCTGTCCCAGCTGTTCCCCTCCCACCCCCCAAAGAGACGGAATCAGCAGAATTCACTCTGCCTGTGCAAACCACGTACCAGCCTGTAACTCTGGAAGAGTGTCTTGAAAGCTTCACCACCCCGCAAACTGTCGAGTACAATTGTCCTCGCTGTAAATGTAAAACGACTGCGCTGGCGTTAGTAGTCCTGTGCAACGCTTGTTTGCAAGTGAAAGCTGACGATCTTGAGCACTTTTTATTGTGCGTGTGTGTGGATGACTGTAGAACCTCGCGCATCGCTTCGTTTCCCCAATACTTGGCTATCCATACGCGGCGATTTGCTATTATCAATTGGGTTCCCAGGAAACTAGGTTCGCGCATTTCTCCCTCTTTGTATGGGTTGGGTCAATTTTGGAGCTAACATTCATGTCGCTGTTTGGATACTAGAGATCCCTGTTGTAATTCAAGGACATGAAGTTGATCTGGAAAAGTTTTTCGGGTCGGGGATTCAACCGGGTGAAGAACAATTACCAGAGGTTGAAGAGGAACGTGGAGCACGTAAGTTTCCCCCAAATATCCTCTCAAGCCTGACCGGTCGTCTTAACGATGTCACGTCATGAATGGACTTTTTTTTTCGCAGCGGAGATATCCGTCAATCCAGAGACGTTAGCTGCCCTGGAAAGCATGGGATTTCCTACCGGCAAGTGTCGCAAAGCCATCCAAGAAACCGGCAATTCGGGAGTCGAAAGTGCGACAAGTTGGTTATTTGAACACATGGATGATGACGAAGGTACCCCCCCCCAGAGCTTCTATTTTATCAATA